>NKZN01001319.1:268-15509 GCA_002374485.1 Metschnikowia santaceciliae | reverse complement strand
GCATACGTTCGGCCATGCCGTTCTGATGTGACGCTGTGGGAATAGTGTATAACTGTTGGATCCCATGCTCAAGGCAGAATTCTCTTAGCTCTTTGTTGTTGAATTCCCCTCCATTGTCCGATCGTAATTCCACAGTATAATAGCGTTTCTGGAATTTTGTTTGCCACTGGAGAATGTATTGTTTTATCCAATGCCAATCGAGTAGACTGCCTAGCTCCAAAAGGTATGAGATTTTTTTATTCTTTTTTGCACTAATCTGGTTTTATTATTGATTTATTCTTGATTTAGTGTGGTTTTTTCTAGTTTTTCTAGTTTTTCTAGTTTTTCTAGTTTTTCTAGTTTTTCTTGCTTGATTCTACTTTCTATCTATGTACAAGAAATCCCCATTTTTTGGGCACACTTCGAGCCCCCAGACGTACTTCAGATTGTAGATTAGACAACATGTTCCACAACCATACTTACGGCACCAGGTGGACCATAAATTAACCATGGTGTGATGTCCAGTGGACATTGACTGAAGGACACTGTCCTCATATTCTCGTCAAGATATGTAAACACTTCAAGGAAACACTTCACAGGAAGTATTTACTTCAAGAGGAGAAGAAGATGTAGAGTTGTCAGTGTCCATTGGGTTATTGGTGGGTCTGGCTTTTGCAAGTATCTTGGTAAGCCGCAGACAGATGATATTTGATTCAGTGACTTAAAAGATGGATATGGTCCAGACTCCCTTATATATGAGGGAGGTCTATCTTACGGCACCAGGCGGTTGTAGTAACCACAGGTGCATGAAGAACGGCATGGAGAACGGTATGGAGAACGGTATGGAGAACGGTATGGAGAACGGTATGAAGAACGGTATGAAGAACGGCATGAAGAACGGCATGAAGGGGTAGGTATGGAGAACGGCATGAAGAACGGTATGGAGAACGGTATGGAGAACGGCATGAAGAACGGTATGGAGAACGGTATGGAGAACGGCATGAAGAACGGTATGGAGAACGGTATGGAGAACGGTGTACAGTGTTCTTCAAAACTATTCAGACCAGCGCGGCAAAACGATTCAAACCACACTAANTTCAAAACTATTCAGACCAGCGCGGCAAAACGATTCAAACCACACTAACAAAATTAAACAAACCAATACACATAACCCCTAACAAGTTGTTGCATATAGGATAACAAGGAAACCAGTTCAGTTCCATCCGTTTTTCACCCTTGATTGGTACTGCAAGACTTCTGTCCCAAATGTAGTACATATGAGGCAATCGTCCAGATTTAAGATTTCCGAATATTGAATTCTAATAAAAGTTGGTGTGAAACATTACGTCATTTGGTTTGAAAGACTGCAAAGGGGTACGAAACATTTTGTCGCGCTGGTTTGAATCGTTTTGAAAAACACTGTATACAGTGGTTTGAAATGTAGATTACTTAACACTAATTGAACATTTATGGTAGGTACATCAGGAGGACCTTTCAATAACCATGGAGTACAGTCCAGCATACTATACTGAGCACCATTGATAAAGTTCATAGTCTCATCAAGATAGGTGAATACTTGAGGAGTTACACGGGAGCTGTTTCTGGTGGGTCTGGAAGTAGAGGACATCTTGGTATGTTCCTCTTAGACGATATTCTGATTAGTTTTAACTAACACTAGGGTATGGACCAGAGTCCTATCTTATATAGATTTCCAGGACTCTGCTAAACTTTCCACACAAGAATGATATGAGAGCTAGACCTTCCTATTATATAGAAAAGGTAAGTATAGCACACTCTAGGATTTTCATGAGTGTGCGCCTTCCTTTTCTGAAATGATCATTCATTGCTCACTTTCAACATGAAAGACTATGCGAGGGGTACGAACCATTTTGTCGCGTAGTTTGAATCATTTTGTCGCGCTGGTCTGAGTCGTTTCGAATAACACTGTCCCTACAAGCCATTGGGGATACTGCGCGTTCACCTTGTTATCGTTTTTCAACCCAGATATATAGACTGTGCGCGCCCACACATGCACTCATTTGCACCCATTTTCACACACCGACATAGAAGCATTTGCACCCATTTGCACCCATTTGCACCAATTTGCACCCATTTGCACCAATTTGCACCCATTTTCCCTCATTTCACCCATTTACACCCATTTACACCCATTTCCCTCATTTCCCTCATTTGCACCCACTCAAAGCTACTTCACATTGTATTTAAAAACATCAGAATATCAGAAAATATCAGAAAAATACCAGGTGTGCTTCTAGTATGAGATGGTAATTTAAGAAATTTCAATATACCGGATCTTTCCCATTTAATTCAGTATCCCCAATTTTTTAGAACTCCACAAAAGAATAACCTACAAGAACAAAGCGCATCTCTAGACTTCAGACCAGAAAAGAGCTCTCAGAACCTCAATCTCGCTAAAGCAGAATAAACAAATTTTTTAAAATTGGAAAATGAAGGTCTCAGAAAATCTAGACCTCAAAATATTCTGGACATCATGACTGGTATTTGAAATATATTGGACATCATGACTGGTATTTGGTATTGGGACAGTTACTCATTTTCTATAGGCGAAATGTATAAAAACTTTGGACCTGTTTTTTTCTGGTAGCATTATTAAAAGACAGGTAACAATGTCAGTCTGGTTAATATACCAACTCACACCAACTTCACTCACACCAACTTCATACAGATGTTTATATCAAGCGGACGCATCAAATGGACGCATAAATGTCAGGCCAGGTTTATATAAATCGCCCAACTATTTTTTTCTTGTGTTGGTTCCACTCTGTATATTTTGTGTGTCGATAGCATAATCTAAAGACCGGTGTAACCAGTAACTCCAGAACTACAAGGTTTCTAGTCTGAAAATTAATGAGTGTAATAGATGGTCTCAGTGGGAACGGGCCAAGTATGACCATGCACTAGTCTCAAAATCTCATATGATAAGCACATACCACCGCAGCATTAAAACTTAAGCATTACGGTGTTTAGCATAAGACAAACAGACCAGACAGTGAGCCATAGACGTGTTAACGCCAGATCCGCAACGTCAGTTGCCGCCCAGGAGGACCAGTGAGTAACCATGGAGTAACGTCCAGCGTAGCAAGAAGGATGTCGTCGACACTATGATTAAAATCCTGATCAGCACGTAAGAAAGCATCCCCAATGACGAAAGTAGTATTCATTGTCAGTAAAAGTGGCCTGTGATGAGTCACACACCTGAGGAGGATCATTTGTGCATACCTTGGACCCAGCCCTAATCGTGGTGGTCATCGACTGCTTCAAAGCACAGAGCCCCTGCTTCAAAGCACAGACCCACAGTAGTACAGAAGCAGTAGAAGCAGGCAAAAAGAGAAGCACACAAAAAAGGAAGCAAAGGTAAAGGCACAGAAAGAAGCACACACAAATACAGAGCCATTATACGTCAAGTCTCAGAAAGTCCAATTTCTCAGTACCTCCATACCACTAGTCTTCCTCAGAATACCTGAATATCTGACTACTACACTAGAAATTTCCGACACTCAACCAAAGGAAAACCCCCCTGATAGTCTCTACTTCCCACAAGAACAGACTCTCACAAACCCTCAGTATCAAGCTACACTGAGCCCAAGCCTTGACTTAAACCTCGAAGCAGGAAAGTCAATAAGCCAAACCATTCATCCCCAAGTTTCCAGCTTCTCCACCCTTCTTCATTCCATGACTGCTGGAGTAAGCGAATCTTCTTGGTCTGACAAGACACTGAAGCCTGGAACAACCAGCACACCGGGAAAAAGCTGCTCCACGGGCTCCACGGGCTCCAACTCAACGCCCTCTCCTCCCACGGAATCTTCCAACGGGACCCCCCAAAAAACGGGCAATCGCCCCAACTTTGTCAACAAGAAAATGGGGCAGCAATACGTGGAGCCTACCAACATCCCATTCCTAGGCCCTCTCAAGCCCATCAACCCTCGCACCTACCCCAGTATCTACGAGTCAATGAAACGGACTCTCAAGGGGAAAAAAGGGATCGAGGTCAACCGGTCTTTCCACGTGTACAAGAGATTTCTTGACTTGTTATTTGACTACCCCCTCAAAAACCGCCATGCCAGATGTATCAATGCACTTCGGCCTTGCTACACTTGCTGCATCGATGAAGCATGTCCATCGTGTATATTTCTTACTACGCCTATAAAAATGAAGCCTTTACCCTTCCAAAAGCCCAAGTCTCGGAGAAAGAGCTTCATGGAGAGCCTTGAGAGGAAGCTTAGGACTTTGCGCGACGCACTTTTCCCCAAACTTAATTTGGCTCTGCCTCAATAACGAGACTGACCTACTGGACTACAATCCATAATAATGGTCACTGACCAATCACTGGAGCAGGCGGAGGAGAAAGATGGGATCAAATGGAGCAAGTCCATTTAACGATCCACACACTTTCCCTCCTTCCTCACTCAAGTGACTCTTGGTCTAAACCATTCTAGTAGCATACTCTAGGACGTAGAACCAACATTTCTGACGTTTATAACATTAATATATTAAAAAAAAAAAACAAAAGCTCAAGTAGCTCTTTAAGAGAGGAAAAGCAGCAGTATATACTAAGCAGAGTACTATAATAATCATGGAAGTGTTGGATCCAAGATGGGTGAAATATAACTAATGTAGGGAATGATATAGCGTGCTTAGTCAATCGGGATCCGACACTACTATGTCCGTTCTGGTCATCGTACTATGTCCGTTCTGGTCATCGTACTATGTCCGTTCTGGTCATCGTACTATGTCCGTTCTGGTCATCGTACTATGTCTTTTCTGGTCATCGTACTACGCCCCTTCGGTTCGTTACTACGCCCCTTCGGTTACTACGCCCCTTCGGTTACTACGCCCCTTCGGTTACTACGCCCCTTCGGTTACTACGCCCCTTCGGTTCACCTTCGGTTCACCTTCGGTTCACCTTCGGGTGGAAGTAATGAAACGTTGAATGGCTTCAACAGCATCCGACTTATAGCGAATAGGATATCCCACAGTATACCTGGACAAACGATCAACAATAGTGAGAAAATAACGTGAGTTGTCATGAGCAGGAGGGATGTCGAAGGGACCGCTGAGATCCACATGCAAAAGTTCCAAGGGTCTTGTAACTTCGTTACCGCATGTTACTTCTCCTCCATAAATAGTGGCCCTTTGTTGGCCTTGATCATTTCACATTCTGTTATACATGATACAACCGGCTAGTTAGATAAATCAATAATATAACTAATGAACCCTAAAAGCTATTAGTACCCCCCGCTACGTGGGGGGATCCTGTGAATCACAGCTTATTATTGTTACAGTTAAATTCAACTTTAAACCATTACTGGCTTTTGGACTAAACCTTATAATCATACTGTATTTCATAATAACGGCATATAACTCAGATCATCAACGAGCGTCCAATCTCTACACTTTTACAGATAAAATTTCTATATATATGATCTAGCTCGTCGATTGCCCTATAAGTATCAGTTATTTTAATGGAGAAAGCCCCCGAATTTGCCCATATGCATTATTAATATCATCAAATCTAATTTAAAATGTTTTTTATGGATAATAATATGTTGAACAGCTGATTCACAATCTTGCTACATGTTATGTTCTTTATAACGTACATTGCCTAAACTTGCATCCGCTGATGGTTCCTCAAGAGAGGAATCGGAGTGGCTTATATACCTCTGAGAGAAACGCGGAGCCAGAAAACTCTCTACCAGAACAACGGTACGGAGTGTTCTGGAATATTCGAAAGGACCATTAAATAACCTGGCTTCGAGGCTGGGGAGGGGGGGGATGTTAGACCTACCATGGGTAGACACACGACCCATAGAGGTATCTTCGAGCCTACGAATGCCAGTGACTCATCCAAGGCTCCAGAACCCGTGACTTGGACTCATCGATTCACCTTACCTCGTGACACGGCTTTTGCAATGTCCATTGTAGCAATGGGACTGAGACGCTTCATACTACCTTCATAGCCAGGGCCCTGTGTCTGGTGGATCTAACAAGATGTATGTATATGGCTCAAAAATACCTATGCATGAAATATATTGATGGAGACCGGAAAAACCCCACTGCAGTATATCCCCATCCACTCTCCATATGGCTGTAGTTAAATGCTTGTCAGATCCGTCATAGCTAGTGGCCTACCCTTTGAGGAATGTTGAAGCCTCTGCTGATATCTACCAGTCACCGACCAGCCACCGACCAGTCACCGACCAGTCACCGACCAGTCACCGACCAGTCACCGACCAGCCACCTAAACAGCGCGCCTCCCTCTAAGACCTAAGACCTAGTATACATATGCAACTTGGATTCGTCCCTAGAACGAATCATCAACGAATACAGATAACTTACACACGTTACAACAAGAATCTAACAATACTAGTACTAATACTAGTGCTCCTCAATACCCTGTACTAGTACTGGTGTTATTCCGATGAAGCTCTGATTATTAATGGTACTGTAGGCTCTAATATTACTACTGTCGTTCTTGATTAATGAAAGCGTCGTGATATGTGCTTTTGCAGTGGCTACTTCATATGGTGGCTCTACTGGTGGTACTGGTGGTACTGGTGGCTCTACTGGTGGCTCTACTGGTGGTACTGGTGGCTCTACTGGTAGGTCCATGGTGGCTCTACTGGTAGGTCCATGGTGGCTCTACTGGTAGGTCCATGGTGGCTCTACTGGTAACTGTCATCTAAAGGTGGACACACAATCAGTGGTAGTTCACATTCTCTACTCTTCTTCACATTCTCTACTCTTCTTCACATTCTCTACTCTTCTTCACATTCTCTACTCTTCTTCACATTCTCTACTCTTCACATTCCCCACTCTTCTAACTTCTCTTTACGCAACTCTTTCAACTTCAATTACTATGGTCCTGTTTAGAAAGCTCTTTAAAGCTCTCCTAATAGCCATCCTGCTTAGAAAGCTCTGTTCAATGGCGATCCAACAACCTTGCCCTTGTAGAATTGCACCGTCTTGGCGGCTCTGTCGGCAACGCCCTCAGCAGTGAACTCAAAGAACTTGTAAAGGTCGTCGGCCTTGCCGGAGGCTCCAAATCTGTTCAATCCGAATTGCTCGTGAGAGTACTTGGACCAGCCGAATGTCGACATCACCTCCACCGACATGATAGGCACTCCGTCGGGCAAGATCGACAATCTGTAGCTCTGGGGCTGCTTGTCGAACGTGTGGAAGTCTGGCAACGACACAACGTTGGCCTTGATTCCCTCCTCGGCCAACTTCTTGGCAGCGTCGATGGAAATCGAAACCTCGGATCCTGACGACACAATGATGATGTCGGCCTTGTCTCCGGCCTTGTGGACGTAGTATCCACCCTTGGAGGCGGCCTCAATGGACGAGCCTTCCAAGTGGGGCAAGTTTTGTCTGGTCAAGGCAAGAATGTGTGGGGTTTCCGTAGACTCAAGGGCTGACTTGTAGGCGGCCGACGTCTCGTTACCGTCAGCTGGTCTCCACACGGAAATGTTTGGAGTGGCTCTGAAGTGGGCCAACGTCTCAATAGGTTGATGGGTAGGCCCATCTTCTCCCAAACCAATGGAGTCGTGTGTGGCGATCCAGATCACTGGCAAGTGAGACAAGGCAGACAATCTCACGGCTCCGGCGGCGTAAGAAACAAAGTTCAAGAAAGTACCTCCAAAGTTCTTGAAGTTACCACCAAAGGCGGCAATACCGTTCATGATGGCACCCATAGCGTGCTCTCTGACACCGTATCTGATGTAACGACCGCTGTACTCACCCAACTTGGTGCTTGGGTGTTGGAAGTCCACCATGTCGGTGGTTCTGGTCAAGTTGGAACCGGTCAAGTCGGCAGATCCTCCAATGAGCTCTGGGATTTGAGGAACAAGCTTGGTCAACACCATCTCGGACAACTTTCTGGTGGCCAAAGGCTTGTCGTCCTTGGTGTAAGTAGGCAAGTGTTGGGTCCAGTTCTCAGGCAATTCACCCCTGAGTCTTCTGGCCAAAGCCTCTCCATCAGCACCGTTGTTCTTGATGTAGGCCTCGACCTTCTTGTTCCACTCAGCCTCGGCAGCGGCACCTTGCTTGGCGATTTCTCCGTAATAGTCGTAGACTTCTTGAGGAACCACAAAGGTCTCATCTGGGTTGAAACCCCACTTCTCCTTCAATTGCTTGACATCGTCAGCCTTCAATGGGGCACCATGCACACCGTGGGTGCCTTGTTGCAAAGAACCGAAACCAATGATGGTCTTCAAACGCACCAAGGTTGGGTTGTCGTTGGACTTGGCCTTCTTGATGGCGGCAGCAATGCCCTCCAAGTCATCGTCACCCTTCTCAATGGTGATGAGGTCCCATCCGTAGGCCTCGTAACGCTTCATGACGTCTTCAGTGAAGGCCACGTTGGTGTCACCATCAATGGAGATTCTGTTGTCGTCCCAGAAGGCAATGATGTTGTTCAACTTCAAGTGGCCAGCCAAGGAAGAGGCCTCGGAGGACACACCCTCCATAAGACATCCGTCACCCAAGAACACGTAGATCCACGAGTCGGAAATCTCCTTGCCGTAGGTGGCAGCAAACTGCTTCTGGGCAATGGCCAAACCAACGGCATTGGAGATACCCTGGCCCAAAGGACCGGTGGTGAGCTCAACACCTGGCACCTCGTGTCTCTCAGGGTGACCTGGGGTCTTGGAGTTGAGTTGTCTGAATTGCTTCAAGTCTTCAATTGACAATTCAAAGCCGTAAAGGTGCAACATGGAGTACAAGAGTGCACATGCGTGACCATTGGACAAGACGAATCTGTCTCTGTTGAGCCAATCAGGGTTCTTTGGGTTGAACTTCATTTCCCTCCAGACGGCATGGGCGGCAGGAGCCAAGCCAAGAGGGGCTCCAGGGTGACCGGAGTTGGCCTTGGAGACAGCATCAACTGCCAATAAACGGATGGTGGCGATTGCTTTTTGGTCAATGTCAGACATGGGAAAAAATATGGGAAGGGTTGGGAGTTGGGGGAGGGAACGCGGAGCTTATATAGTTGGGCGGGAAAAAAACCGGTGGCAAGGAGCGTGGGGGTATTGCTGTATGAGAATCGAGGGCCTGGGACAGGAGGACGAAATTCGAGGGCCCAACAGAATGCGCGAGTTCCGGTCTGGCAACACCAGGAGCCCCGGTGAGGCAATAAAGAGAAACGAGGGGCAGGAAAAAAATGGAAAAGGGCAGCACATAGCTTTATATATACATAGGGGATCTATAGATTCATGCATGGAGTGCATGGGGGGGGGTTTGTGGTTGGATATAAAGGGAAGTGGAGGAGAGTAGAGGAGATCAGAGAGAAATCCGAGGGCACGTTGCTCGCCTGAGTTCCGAGGGCCCGGAGCGTTTCGCGGCCGTACATTGGCAACCACAATGCATCATTACGCATGCTCGCCCCGGATAAGGCTGGTCCGAAACTTTAAGTGTCCACGCCGGATCTCAGGCCCGGTCGGAGTTCCGAGGGCACGAACTAAATTAAATGGAAATTAAATTAAGCAAATTGATCCGATAAGATCACGTGACCAAATCACTCAAAGCTTGCTGTTGCGCACATAATAAAGTTGCTATCTCGTTTCTTTTCCGATCAAGTCCGAAAGATAGTGTGGTCGTGCGAAACCCAGATTAGATTGCTGGTCGTGCGAACCCCAAAAAGGACAAAGATGATGGCCTGGGCTTACTGTATATATCTTGCAAAAGGCCGCAGGACAAAGTGGACAAAGTGCAAAGCAAGTATTGAGTGGATCGGCTCACAGGGTCCGCATTAGGAAAGACAAAGCCCCGGATCCGGTAACATCAGTACACCGCACCTTGCAACACGTCACGTGCAATCACCACTTATGTCAAAACCATCGCTACACTTACCAAAGTGGAAGACCAATGGCACGCAACTTCAGGCGAATTGTCATTTTAAACGTACAGGTAGAGCAGAAGTAGAAATCAGTATTTTCATGGCATAAAAATTTTGGCATAAAAAAAACCGGGACTTAGACGTAGATGAATTTATGTTATACTCCGGTTACGTCAGGGCCTCTGGTTACTATATTCATTCGCCAATGATTTCTCCGAGGGAGGCACCTGAGGTACTTAAATACTTTTAAAGGAGAGGGCGTGAGAGGCTTAGCCCGAGAACAATAGCGATGAATGCCGTCCCAATATCGTACGATGTTAGGGCCGCAGCGTCTTGAAGTGGCCATTGTTAGGATTAGACAGTGTAGGCTCGAAATACCTTAATCGGCAGGGTACTGCCTATTGTGGATCTAAAAAATTAGGTGTTTTTAGTAGTTAACCACTTAAGACTAGCCACTCAAGACTAGCCCCTAGCCACTAATAGTAACCACTAACCACTCAACACTAACCACTAGCCACTCAACACTAACCACTCAACACTAACCACTCAACACTAACCACTAGCCACTAATAGTAACACTAACACTAACAGTAAGCAGTAAATACATACATCAATTACCAACTCCTAATAGGAGCTACTAATACTTGTATTATTTCTGCTAATAGTAAGCACTGAGAGTGTTAGAACCTGTGCAAGACTTTGGGATTTGTAAAGCAAAGTTTATATCAGTTGTATATTCGAATACTATAATAGACTTAGAGAGATCACTGAGGATTCATCGGATTCTTAGGATTCTTAGGGTTCATCGGATTCATCGGATTCATCAAATCAGGCGAACCTGCTAGTTTTATATACTTCCTTGCTGGTTCGGGTAACCCTTGAGGGATTTCTTGAAACATCCGGCCTTTGGGATGTGAAACTTTGGGAAGTGAAACATCGCGTTGTTTCACATTGGCTCGGAGAAGTCCTTATCAGGAATTTTCCCTGGCGCGGGCATATCACATGCGTCCTCTTGCATGGAGCCTAGCGCGCAGTATTTAAGGAGGCTTGAATACTAACCTTCACACCATCTCATACTCATGAATGGTATGGTTCGAGGCTGAGTCTAAGCTATGCCGTTAGTAGAATCCACCGACACTAAATACTCACTTCTAGTGCTCGTAGGATTTTTCCTAACAGAGAGTAGAGCAAGACTGGCTTACAGTAGTAAGCGCTAAAGGACTGGTCAGAGTTGAACGCTAAAGGACTGGTCAGAGTTGAGCGCTAAAGGACTGGTCAGAGTTGAGCGCTAAAGGACTGGTCAGACTCATCAGTTCCACACATCTAATGGTCCTTCCCCAATAGGACCTCTTGTTGAAGCAAAGTCAACTCAGGAAACATGATGTCCTATCCTACTTCTGACAGGACACTAAGGTATAAATATAGGGTATATTAGGACATACAGTTAAATGGTATAGTAGACTATGAATGGTATAGTAGACTATGAATGGTATAGTAGACTATGAATGGTATAGTAGACTAAAACTCTCCTCTAGATTAATGGTAAGGAATGTTCTAAAATAGCCATCATCGTACGTGGTACAATGTTGGCCTGGCCATTTATACGATCGGAAAAACTAGACTTGAAGAAGCCTCTATATGCCGGCCTTTGTTGTCGAAATCGTACATGGGGGTCCACTTAATCTGCTCCTGGACATATGCATCTTGTTCAGCGTTCCAGATCAATTGGATGAAGATTTGTTGCAATTTCTCGTTGGCGTAGTTGATACACACCTGCTCGGAGGAGCTTTGCTCGAAGCTCCCAAACCCGTACACATCCAAAATACCAATAGGCTTCTTCTCTGTGGTTTGCTGGTTACCCTTTAAAGGAACATAGACCCGCACCACGATCCAATCAAATAAATGTTTGTAAATACCCTTTGCAAGAGCATCACGCACGGTCGTAGCTTGCGCAATGTACAAAGGCAGGGAATAAGTGAAGTGGAGAAATGATGAGTTCGTGAAGTATAGATAGAGGGGAGATCTAGAGGGGAGATTTGGAGTTGAAGTAGAATTCGACATTCTTAAGTCAGGAGAATCAATAGCGGCTACATGTTCCCACCAGACGACCAGGTGAAGAGAGTAGAGAGTAGAGAGTAGAGAGTAGAGAGTAGAGAGTAGAGAGTAGAGAGTAGAGAGTAGAGAGTAGAGAGTAGAGAGTAGAGTAGACTAATCTGGATGGACAACTGGACCATACATACATAATGTATGGGGATAATAGCGCGGGTTAATATCCTGCTGACTGTTTGGAGTCATGATCCGACAAAAATAACCTATAAGAAGCGGTATCATCAGTACTGCAGTACGTATACTTCTAACTATTGACTGGAGGGTTCTTGGACTCCAACGTTTAAGCACCAACTTCTAAGCACCAACTTCTAAGCACCAATCTTTGGAAGCTGATTCAGCTAGTTTGATCCACTACTACCCTACACCTATGCTTGGAGGTTAGGATCGACACAGGTTTCTCAATTTCTTACTATAGTACCCCAGTCTTATCTTGCTAAATACTATAGTACTACCATCATTACTAACATACCACCACCACCACCACCACTACTACTACTACTACTACTACTACTATATCACTATACACCAGACGCTAAGTCAATGTGTACTCTACTCTATGCCACCAGTCTATAGTATCCTACACTGTAGACTGTAGACTACACTGTAGACTACACTGTAGACTACACTATACACTGTAGACTGTAGACTACACTATACACTGTAGACTGTAGACTACACTATACACTGTAGACTGTAGACTACACTATACACTGTAGACTGGAGACTACACTATACACTGTAGACTGGAGACTACACTATACACTGTAGACTGGAGACTACACTATACACCGTAGACTGTAGACTACACTATACGCTGTAGACTGTAGACTACACTATACACTGTAGACTGTAGACTACACTATACACTGTAGACTGTAGACTGTAAACTACACTGTACACTGTAGACTGTAAACTACACTGTACACTGTAGACTGTAAACTACACTGTACACTACACTATACACTACACTATATATACCTTTTACCGTTCTAGCGTCTAGTCGCTTTTTCTCGGTTTAAAGGTTAGGATCAACATACCCATGTTCCTTCACTACTGACATTAAACCTTTCGCAGGTTCGCCCACGTCAGTCTTCAATATATCCATCTGAATATTTGCTACCACCACCAACATTTGCAGTGGACGTGGTTCTACTCGATTCCACATTCAAGTTTTGCATGGTGCTATAATAGTATACGACCGTGGAAAAATATTTAGATGACTACGCTATTTTAGATGTACTACGCTATTTTAGATGTACTACGCTATTTTAGATGTACTACGCTATTTTAGATGTACTACACAAGGCAAAACCTTGGGGACCAGAAGTCCAACTGAACGAGTCTCAAGGACTACACGTCAGACTAATTAGAATACCACGTAATTACTGACTCTCATTACTGACTATACTTACTGACTCTCATTACTGACTTTCATTACTGACTCTCATTACTGACTCTCATTACTGACTCTCATTACTGACTCTCATTACTGACTCTCATTACTGACTCTCATTACTGACTATATAGTTACTGACTATAGTTACTGACTACATCGACTAACTACACAATTACTGAATACACAATTACACTACATTGACTAACTACACAATTACTGACTACACTGACTAACTAGTGAAACAAAAGACTAAGTACCTTTTAGTAGAAATGGTAAGAAGGAGATGAGTAGATATTTAGAGTTGGACTTGAAGTAGAATTCAGCATTTCATGGCATAACCCTTTGCATAAAAATCTGAATCTAGACGAATTAGGTGTTTTTAGTAGTACACCACTTAAGACTAGCCACTCAACACTAACACTACCACTAATAGTAACAGTAACAGTAACAGTAAGAGTAACACTAATAGTAACACTATCACTAATAGTAACACTATCACTAATAGTAACACTATCACTAATAGTAACACTATCACTAATAGTAACACTATCACTAATAGTAACACTATCACTAATAGTAACACTATCACTAATAGTAACACTATCACTAATAGTAACACTATCACTAATAGTAACACTATCACTAATAGTAACACTATCACTAATAGTAACACTACCACTAACACTACCACTAATAGTAAATATATACATTAATTACCAACTCCTAATAGGAGCTACTAATACTTATAATACTTCTGTTAATAGTAACTACTGAGAGTAGGGGAAGACTTGGAAATTTAAGGAGTAAGTGAAGTGGAGAAATACTGAGTTAGAGAGGAAGAGATTTAGAGGAGGAGTTTTAGAGTTAGCTGAAGTTTCAGCATTCTTCTCAAGTCAGGAGAATCAATAGCGGCTACAAGTTCCCACCAGACGACCAGGTGAATAGAGTAGAGAGTAGAGAGTAGAGAGTAGAGAGTAGAGAGTAGAGAGTAGAGAGACTAAAACAGACTAATGGCTAGGCAACTAGACATCCAGGCAACTACCCATTCAAACCCGTTCGAAGCTGACCCTTGCGAATACAGGCTGAAGCCTCAATTCCCATTATAATTCTAACCCACTATCTCACTCTCACTCCCAATAGACCTAAAATATATCACAGAATACTCACTCTCATTCCCAATAGAGCTACATTTCATCATATAATAGAACGTTATCCAAGCTTTAATGTGAACTGCTCTATTAAGAATGTTAAATTCAATACTGATTTGTTTCTGAAATTTAATATAACGGAAAAGTCAAATCCACTGTACCTTCTTTTTTCACTCTCACTGTCTTAGTCTTATTGTCTTATTGTCTTATTGTCTCTCAGTCTCAGTTTCAGTCTCAGTCTCTCTCAGTCTCACTCCGCCTCACTCTCACTCTAATGCGATTTCTGCAGCCTCACTATGAGATTAAGGATTATAATGATCAGATTATAGTTGACATTCAGGATAATAGTGTGTTAGGAAACGATTTCACAAGGATACTGAGATGCAAGGTATCCCGGTCGGGTAACACTTGCATATAACGTGCAGATGTTTCATGTATATACAGGGTTACATACAACCAGTGTATATAACAGTGAGGTTTTCCTCCCTTGGATAAATCAGGCCTCGACTATTCTAGGCTCAATACATACCATGATAAACTATAGGACGTAAGGATTACGTTCGACATATAACACTAACAGGTCCTGCTACTGTTAAGGTCTTACATAGTGATCAGTTCATAACTGAGATTAAGGATACTAGTGATCAGTTCATAACTGAGATTAAGGATACTAGTGATCATATCCTAACTGCGATTAAGGATGCTAGTGATCATATCCTAACTGAGATTAAGGAT
>NKZN01001318.1:0-149063 GCA_002374485.1 Metschnikowia santaceciliae | reverse complement strand
TTAGGAGTTTTCCCGGAACTATTGAAGATAACGCCATTTTAGAGATAGGTTACATTCAATAAAATACTAGTCTGAAAACTAACACAAGGCGACCGATTAACTGACTCATTGCATCTAGTTGCAGCTCCAATTTTTGGACTCTAGACATTGCATCATCTTCCCTGGCTTCATCATTGTAATTCCTGTCATTAATAGCCTCGCACAACTGGTTGGCCACTGCATCCTTTATCTTATCGGCAAGTTCTTGATAATAGCTAGTTGAAATGGCCGCCAGCAGTCTCTCAAGCTGATCGATTTTGGGTTCGAACCTATTCAAGAGGCTCGACTGTACTTGATTTATCGAGTTTTGAACCTCTTCGACCTTCTCCATACAGGCTGGTGTCAAGTTATTTGGCACCCCTCCTACTTGGATTCTTTTCACTTTCTCCTTGAACCTGATAAATTCTAGATCTTTCGTGATTGGATGCTTCGCAAAGACACTGTTGGGTGCACTATCTTCCAATACTGTCAAATCCTGGAGAATCACTCTTCTAAAGATTTTCAACATCTGTAGGAATTTTGCAGTGTCGGTATCTTTATCCGTCGTGATCTGTGCAGCCTGTTCCTGCTTTTTGTCTCTGGCTTTGACAGCTTTGATTACTGAATCAAGCCAAGGAAATATCTTCTCTTGCAAATATTCCGACGGCCCAATGTCTCGAACACAGCTGTATGGCTCAGCAAGATCAAACCCTCCAGAGGTGAAAATGAACTCTAATTGATGAGAATCCAAATAACGCCCCTTAATTATATCTTCCGCACAGTCACCAGCTTTTCTGATTTGACTCATTTCATTTTTGATTTGCATCAAGTCTGCTTAAACCTTCTTGAGTCCCGGGGTGGAGTCTTTTATTCAAGACGACACCGATGCTTTTACAGCATAATTTCACCAACAGAGTTTCATATTTGGAGCTGATAGGTTGATTACTTCTGGACGTTGGACTGTCTGCAAAAAGTATTTTAGTAGGAAACCATTCCTTCTTATCAAGAAAGTAGGCCCTTTTTATTCCCGAAAGAGGTTCATGGTCACCTGTTAAATCAAACCGTTACCATATCGACATTGCTATAGCAGTCACGAGGCAAATTTCAACATCTTTATTGCTACAAGCTCCCATAGAATGTGGTTTACTGTTTTCGGTATTTCCCTCACCTATTTTGGTAGTAAATGTTAATAATGGCACTACTCCACGAGCCGAATCATGATCAGTAAATGATATATCGGAAAGCTCGGCCACTCTCTTATTTTTACCTCGGTATAGAAGATGATGGCCCATTAAGATCTCCAATACTGAATTGATGCCATCATAGATGTTATTCTTTCCTTCTTTCCCAGTTAGGTTGTACATATTGATCATCATTACCTTCAAATTCTCAATCAGGTAGGTTTCATTCGTGTACACATTTTTTTGGTCGTCATGGATGTCTTCTCTTGGAATTTCCCTATGGTTTCTTCGTCTCTCCAGAGCAAACTCAGTAAGGTAGTCTAAGTTGGGAATAGCTCTCAACTGTCGGACTTTATGGAGGGCTGCCCTTTCGTCTCGTATATTTCTGCACTTGTACAACGCAATACAGTGTCTCAAGAAGGCTAAGGCATTCTGAAAGGCTTCAATGGATTTACTGAAATCGCCTGTCTTGCCCTATCTATCTCTTTCATCCACGTACTCACGCATATTTTCTGTTAAGAGAATTCCGTCGATAGTAAACTGCTCTATTCCAAAATTTTTTTAGCCATGAACACAAGATAACGGGCAATGGAGTACGAGTGGTTATCCCTCGTCTTGGTTTTGAGCTTCTCACCTTGTAAAATACATGAGGGATGTTGCAATATTTTGTTTGTGTAGTCGAATAACTCTTTCTCTTGTGGAGTCATGTAGCCCTTTCTTTGTATCCGCCAATCCACCCCAAACCTCCGAATTCGGCCAATGTAAACTTTAGGGTATTTCAGTTCCTCTATGAATTTAAGCGCTTCTTTGTATGGGTTGTCTTTCTGTCCAAATTTTTGGCTTCCACAGTGAATAGCGTTGGTATTCTGTTGTTCGTTGATCACTTCTTGCATTTCGATTATATCCGACTCATCACCAGACTCCATAACTGAATCAGGAGATTAATCTTCGTAGTCAAGTTGAAGCTCTCCTGAATTATCTTCTCCTGAACTACTCCAAGTTTCCATTCTTAGTCTGTCGTGGGAGCTTTGGGAGATAGAATTGACGACACGGTGGTGATTGGCGGATGGTATGGGACTCATATTTTGAACTGATGTGCCCTTGTTTATATCTTGAAAGTTGTTAGTCATAAAGGTTGCTTTTTGCAGTGTATTAAGTATGTAATTTTTGTTTTGTATTATGGACGTTTTTTTTGCAGCATGAATTACCCCTTTCAGAGCATGTCCGCCCCCTTTTATGCAATACTAGCTGAGCTATCCTTTTCCTTGAGTTTATGACCTTAGTCCTAAGCTTCAGATTCGGGCATTTATAAAGTAATCTATACGGCAAGTGGCATAAAATATAGATGTATGTATGTTTGTAGATAGGCTTTCACCCTGGTCACTTGATTATTAGTTTGCGTGTCCATTTCCACTTCGTGAAATCACGCTCAACCTTCTTTGTGTACAGTGTATTGACCTTGTCATATTACGACTGTGGTCCCGGCCCATATTACGGTTCACGATTCGCGGGAATCCACTTCACTAACCTGTTGTCAGGGCATGACCAGTAAATGCGATCTTTTCCTAACTGGCCTAGGGCCCTCGACTCAGTTGGTTAGGGTGTTTCGCATTGTTTCAGAGGTCATTTTTGGCCGTGAATTTCACGTGCCAAATTTCCTAACTATGTTAGACTTATTAGGCGACCCTAAGCTTTAGCCTGTATCTGCAATGACTCCAAGCTTCTAACGTGCTTATAATATGACGGATCTTTCCAGGAACGATGACCTAACGGTAACTGCGTATTCTGAACGGCTACTAGTAGTAGGAACTCACCCGAACAGTATTATGGATCTTCTTAATTACTTGATGATATCTATATTAGACTATAAGTATCTAAGATTAAGTAATGGAGTTCTTAGCCTTTCATAGCTGGGCTCTTGCTCCCATTATATATCTGGAGGGATGATAAGTCTAGACTCTTGCATTCGCGGATCCTGTTTCATGTTGCGTAGATCTTCATGCAGCGTAGATCTTCCTGTTCTGGACTCCATTGTGTAGATTACTTAACTCCTCATGTGCCCTCAACTCGGGCACGTCAGGTGGTCCTTTCAATAGCCATGGTGTACAGTCCAGAAGACTGTACTTATTAGTANTGTAGATTACTTAACTCCTCATGTGCCCTCAACTCGGGCACGTCAGGTGGTCCTTTCAATAGCCATGGTGTACAGTCCAGAGGACTGTACTTATTAGTAAACATGAAGTTCATAGTCTCATCAAGATATGTATATACTTGATGAGTTACACGAGAGCTGTTTCTGGTGGGTCTGGGAGTAGAGGACATCTTTGTATGTTCCTCTAAGACGATATAAAAATTAGTTTTCTAACACTAGGATAATGGCAAGAGTCCTAACTTATATAGTCAGGGAACTCTGCTCGACTTTCAGTCTTTCACTGAAGCTAAACCTTCTTCAGCATCTTTTATGCTGTAGTTAATCCTTCACCACGGTAAGGCAGAGCACACTCTATACTTTCTAAAGAGCGCGCCTTCCATTTCTGGAATGATCAGTCATTGCTCATTCTCAACACATTGGAATCCTGCACTCAATCGAGCCAATTCCATGTCTAACAAACTAACCCAGGTCCCTTGTCCCAGAAACACCCGTACACCCCTAAGATAAAAAACCGCGCTTCTGAAGCCATGCTTTGGCTTGGTCAGTCTATACTATATATAGAGCAAAAATTTGTCCGCAAGGTTGATCCTCCGCGGCCCTCCTTGAGTTTTGTTTTCGCGCACCTTTTCAAAGTTATATGAAGGTCCCTTGGCCCAGTTGGTAAAGGCGTGGTGCTAATAACGCCAAGATCAGCAGTTCGATCCTGCTAGGGACCATGTTCTTTTTTGGCCTCACCTTAACTTGTATGCAGGGTCGTTATGAATGAACTTTAAAACTTATGTTTTCAACAAGGTCCCTTGGCCCAGTTGGTAAAGGCGTGGTGCTAATAACGCCAAGATCAGCAGTTCGATCCTGCTAGGGACCATGTTCTTTTTTGGCCTCACCTTAACTTGTATGCAGGGTCGTTATGAATGAACTTTAAAACTTATGTTTTCAACAAGGTCCCTTGGCCCAGTTGGTAAAGGCGTGGTGCTAATAACGCCAAGATCAGCAGTTCGATCCTGCTAGGGACCATGTTCTTTTTTGGCCTCACCTTAACTTGTATGCAGGGTCGTTATGAATGAACTTTAAAACTTATGTTTTCAACAAGGTCCCTTGGCCCAGTTGGTAAAGGCGTGGTGCTAATAACGCCAAGATCAGCAGTTCGATCCTGCTAGGGACCATGTTCTTTTTTGGCCTCACCTTAACTTGTATGCAGGGTCGTTATGAATGAACTTTAAAACTTATGTTTTCAACAAGGTCCCTTGGCCCAGTTGGTAAAGGCGTGGTGCTAATAACGCCAAGATCAGCAGTTCGATCCTGCTAGGGACCATGTTCTTTTTTGTTTTTACACGGTCTAGCTGTGTTTTTATTAGTTGTGTTGTTTCTATATACTGTGTGCAGTATTTTTGGTGTTGAAGAACACCTTTTGTTGAAGTACGGTTTGCGCGCGCTCCTGCATCAGCCGTTTCAGGTACAGCCATTAAGCACACAATTCAGCTGTCGTACCGATTCTCACAAGTCATGAGCAGCTAACGAGAGACACATATCAAGATATCCTCTGGTCCCATAAACCCGAAAATGTTCTTTTCCCAACTGCCTTTGTTCAGGTCAGCACAATCATAATTCATCTGATGAACCAGCACCAAAGGGCTACTTCATTAAATCCTGTCTATGTTAGCAATACTAAATAATTGAATAGCGAACAGCTTCAAAGTATATACCAAGGTTAGTATATAGTGCACCTGAGGTACTGGTTTTATATGTCCCCTTCACATTCTTGTGCACCCACCCGGTATCATTTTGCAACTATTCGCGCCCCCAGTCTCACCCCCCAATTTCCTTCCCCATGACTTACAGCGTTAACCCCGGCGACAGACAATATTCGGTCTTGAAAACCTCGCCGTTTTCTGTTCTTTTACAAAGGCTTTTTAAAAGCGATGCCTTCTTGTATCCTATCTTCGTACGTACTCACCTTTGGCGCTACTGCTGCTTCTATACTGACTCTTTCAGGGAGTGCAATACTTTCTCCTGCACAGGTCATACTGGCCCAGTTTTGCCAAGTTGTTCATCCCATTGGCACTGATCTACCTTGTCGTTCTCCAGCTTTTGTTTATTTCGGTATTCCCAATCTATCTCTTTTTCGCCACATTGGTTCTTGGACCTGTGGGTATTGTGCAGGCTTTTATATTCGTTTTCCAGATCACAGGCAAGATCTCGAATTTGGTAGTTAAGGTGAGTTTCTTCTCTAAATTACAAGTCAAAACCTTTGACCAGGTCTTGATTGAAAATGGTTTCCAGAGTATTATTGATGAGTACAACGAATCACAGGTCGAAGATACCGAGAGTGCATGGAACGCATTCACGAATTGGTTGTTAACAAAGGCCTGGCCTTCTTTAATGAAAGAGGTGCTCCATGCAATCATTTTCCTGTTTCCTTTTATTGGGCCCTTCTTACACTTGTACATCAAAAGCCGTGGCAAAGCAGCTAAAGTTCATGAGAGGTATCATAAGCTTGCGCAGTTGAGCGAGGTGCAGAAGGAGTTACACTTTCTGGTCTTCCAAAGAGACTACACGGCATATGGGTACGTGGCTATGTTTTTGGAGACTATTCCGCTTTTCAGCTTTTTCTTCATGTTCACCAACAATATAGGTATGGCGTTGTGGACGGCTGATAACAAGGGAAGGCTTTTGGCAGCCAAAAGTGTTCCCTGTGATTAGTCGAATCTAGTATGTATAACGAATGCAAAGATATGTCTTTACAGCCAATTTTTGTTAGTAGAGGTACACATTGTCGACGCAGCCAAATCCAGCTGCGACTCCACCCTCATCACTGGAGCTAAATTTGGACCTCAACAAGAAGCCGGCATTATCGTTGAATAAAGTCTCGCCAGTATCCTCATTGAAGAGGATGTTACCAAAAACACCAAGCTCAGATATTATGTCTTGCTCAAAAATTTCACTGTTGCGCAAGATATTGTTGCTGTGGGTAGGAGGATGGATGAGTTCCATTAGAATATAGGCCCCCCAATCCTTTTTATCCAAAGACTTGAGAAAAGCCGGGATGTTTTCCTTGTAGATGTTGTTTCCACCCCCCTCACGCTGTGGTTTCAAGACAAAGTTTTGGGGTGACTCAAGTGCTAGTTTTCTCGCCTGCTGACCAGCCTCAGATTCGTCGAGTGGGTATATTTTAACGAATGTAGAAATCACAGACTCAAGCAACTCTGGACTGCTTTCTGGTAAGAACTTCTTCAAAAATTCCGGTTCTGTCAAGACCTGCTGGACTTTCTTGGCTCCAGATAACTGGGTCAAAAGAGAAGGACACTTGATGGCCTTGGTGGATTCGAGAATGAGTCTCGCTTTCCATGTGAGCTCAGGGTTCATCTCATAGTCCAGAGGACTGTAGCCAGAGCGAAAGTAAACTATGGCCACCTCATCCATGGTGGATTTGATGTACAACTTGCCCTGGTTGATGGTGGTATGTTCCTTGATTTGCTCCAAAGTAAGTCTATAAGACTTTAACTTATACTTCTCCAAAAGCTCATACTCCACTATTCTCTGGTCAAAACAGTTCCTTTCATTTGGCTGCACAACAAAGAGAATGACGGAGTTGTTCGTGTCCAAACTCTCATTATATTGCACACTAGCCTTGTACAAGCCATTGGCGATATCCTGAGCAGAGGTAGATATGGGAAGCTCTTCTTCTGTGTAGTATCTGTTTGAGTAGTCGTTGTCGTAACTGCCACTCTCGTTAAGATATGTATGAGCCTTCGCTACCTTAGTAGATAAGCCACCAAAGGACACCAGGACGGTATTGAACTCAATCTGCTTAATTTCATGGGCCACCTCATCATGCATGTAGTCAGAGCGGAATACTCCCAACGTCAATGGCTGGGGAATCAGTCCGCCGTTGGCCTTTAATGCCTCCAAATACGTCTCGTAGAGCTTACCAGTGAACTCCCGGTCGAATCCAGCCAATACTTGGATGTTTTCCAAGAGCCATGTCTTTTGGAAAGATACAACATTGGCATACAAAGAATTGAATGATTTCTGCACGTATATAGCCCGCTGGAACAAGTCCTTGGGGAAAGGTGTTGGAAACAATGTAATGGGTGCATTGTTGGCCGAGTGGGGAACAAATCCAGGAGGGTACATGACCAAGCCATTGGCCAAGCTCCACTGGAGAAGCCTCTCCACCAACTCGGCTCTGTTTTCAGTGGATAATTTGGGGAAGTTTTTTGGTGGCATGGTGTTCAGTTGTAGTGGTGAGCGAGCTTAGATAACGGTGCATGCATGTGTGCGCTCAATCAGTGCTTAATAATCGTAGATGATGCGACCTGAGGCGGCATGGCACTTGCCTCCAATTCGTAACTAACATCAGTTCATGCTCAATTCACACTCCAACACTAATACACAATTACTGTTCTGATTCAACTAAAATGGTTGACTTCACAAATAATTCCTAGCCCTATGAAAATCAATGTCAGGTAATTTTTGATCTTTGGTGGACTATTAATTTTAGCTAATGGGGAGAGCCACACTTTCCCCACGCAGTCACTCACGAAGTCTCAATAAGACTGAATATATAGATATGACCTTCCAAAAGAAAAAGATGAAAAAGAAGTGATTTTTCACAGGATGTGCTTACTTGGGGTAGTACATTTATCTGAAGCATTAATCGGGTTAGCTAATGGATAGATGGATAATGCTTGGTCCTATTATGGTTGATATTAGTGAGTACATACAGTTCCAGCAACGCGTCTATAGATGTATGAATGGCTGCAAAAACAAGGTTAAGTTCCCACGATAAACCTTTCACTATTAATTGTCTTCTGATGTAAAAAAAAATTCATACATTGAGTGGTTGATCACGAGAATACCTCTACGAATTGGTTTTCCTGCATATAAATCACAAACCCCATCATCCTGTTGACTATTTTCTGGTGCACACAGCCCAATACGCTTTTGAAAAAACCAAGTTGACCTTTCCAGAACGAAAAGAATTTCTTATTGAAGTTGATAGAATAAATCTATAATTTAAGAGTGTATCTTGTGCGCACGTGATGATGTGACTGTTTTCCACATATGCAGAGACTACGCAGTGCGAAAAAAAGTCTTGATGAATTTTACTCGCTCGAAGAATTTCTATTTTAACTAAACCAAAAAGTATGTTAGCATTCGTGACAATGTTCGTGACAATGTAATGTGGATATCGGAAAACATGGCTATTCTAATCCCGTGAACTACTGCTTTTCAGACATCCATGTGAGCCCATTTCCATCTCTTCAGAGAATCCACATTCCGAATACCTATGGATCAAAGAACCATGGAAATCAAGTCATGCCACCTCTATAAGCACATACTAACAACCCAGTGAAATACTTAGCTGCTTACTTATTGTTGGTTAACGCCGGTAACACCTCCCCATCTGCCGCTGACGTCAAGAAGGTCTTGGAGTCCGTCTCTATTGAGGTCGAGGACGACAAGGTCGAGAAGTTGTTGGCCGAGGTCGAGGGTAAGAACGTCGAGGAATTGATTGCTGAGGGTAACGAGAAGTTGTCCTCTGTCCCAACCGGTGGTGCTGCTGCTGCTTCTGGTGCTGCCGCTGGTGGTGCTGCAGAGGAGGCTGCTGAGGAGAAGGAGGAGGAAGCCGCTGAGGAGTCCGACGATGACATGGGCTTCGGTTTGTTCGACTAAGCATACACTCGCCTATAAATATTAATGAGAACTTTCCAACTGAATAGATTGTAGATTTATGTGACTGTTCTAGAGCTCGTCGCCCATTTTCCTTTCGGCGTTGGGATTGCCAAATACTGCATGCCTGGCTGACTTGAGGAAAGAATCAAAGTCAGAGTCGGCGCCCGAGTATAAGAGACTCTTCTTTTTGAGCCCTGTCCGTCTCTCCTCCACCTCTTTGCTCAACCACTCTAAGAACTCGTGGGTAGCAGCTAGCTTGTCCGTCTTGTGGAGTTGCACCAATGACTGCACCACATTCTTGAATTGCTCCTCTGATCTGCTCTGTTCTTTCACGAGAAACAGCTGCAAATATTTCGACATCTTGTCTGTAGCTTGCTTGACGTCACCGAATGTCTCTTGGTCAAAACCTGGAATCTGGAGGTCCTCTAGCATTTGGACTAACCGCTCTTGTGCCTGACTGCCGAGTCGAGGAAAAGCAGAAACGAGTTTTTGAAATCCTGAAGAAGTCGATTCCCCGTCCACGTTGAAGTTCACCTTCGCGTACTCTGGATACGATGATAATGCCTGCACAACTCCTAACACCCGCTTGTGGATCGTGTCAGAAAGAGAAGAGTCGTTCAAGAGATTGTAGAGCTCGTCAACGAACAGCAGTGGCTGCTGCAGAAGGAAGTTCTCCAACGACTGCTCGTTGTTGCGCAATGAGGAGCCCATGACTCTGAAGATCTTTTCAACCAATTCAGGACTCTCGTTCTTAACTAGAAAAGCAGCCTGTTTCATTGAGTTGAAAATATTACTATCTTTAGTGAGCTCTGCGCCGAACTCGACATCATGGCTCAAATCAATAAGTGTTTCAAGGGCCTCACCCAAACGTGAAACGTCCCGTTCTTCAGTGAAGCTGAGAATCTCTTTAACAGATGAAGAAAAGCTCAGTAGTTCGCCTGCATCAACCTTGGACTTCTTGAGCGGCTTATTATTCACTTTCTTCTTGGGGCTTTCCTTCTCCACGGGATCCTCTTTGGTCTCTTCTTGCGGAACAACCACAGCCACGTTGTTCACATTCTCGTCATCATCATCATCCAGCATAAATTTAGCCTCCTGCTTGCCGGTTTCAAGATTAAGTCGAACATGCAACCCTGGTGGAATGGTCTGGCCTTCTTTGACAATCTGCCATTCGTGGGAGGGCTGGAATTTGGTGTCGTAGCAACCGAAACCTTCCTTGCAGATCAATTCCGCTTGAGTGAGGAGAATTAAACCTGTACCTGCTATGCACGTCAGTAGTTTCATAATGGTGAAGTGGATAATTGGACAATTGTGTAGAGGAGATGTGCTGTACTGATTAGGTGTTAATTACTCTGTATGCGTGTATATACACCGGTTGCGCTCTGGAAATCGCACCTCACCATTTGGAATGGACCGTCCACATTCACTGCCTCTTCATGCCTACCACTTCTCCTCCGGGTTGTTCTTGAAACTAATGTAGTCCAGGTAATTGAATATACTAATCTCCGTTTCGTTTTCAATTCCGAGCTCCCATAAGCTTTTGTCGGGGTTCACGGCGTTGGCTTCTTCTCCGCAGAAAATAATGTCTTGTTCATCGTTGCCGAAGTTGATCACCAAGTTCATAGACTTGGTGCCATGTGCATGGGTGTATACTTTCAAACAGTTGTAGTCGACATTGCGGTATGGTCTGTAAGCACCCGTGGTGTTAATGGTGGTTTTTATCTGCTCGAGTAAAGCTGCGGGCGTGGTCTTTTTTAAATCAATGGAGTGTACAATGTGGTTTTTAACATTTCTGTATGGAAAGGACTTGATGATTCTTATTGTGACCAACGCATCCGTTGCTGGCCGCACATTTGAGGTCAAGGGCTCCTGGTCGTTCATTGACATCTCGTTCCTGCTTGTACAGTTATGACCTTACTCGGGAGATGAGATATCTGCCAGATGTACGGGTGTTTGAGACCGGCTCAAATCGAAAATCCAGATTCCAAGCGACCTAAAAACAGGCTAAGGTCATAGATCTTATTGTAATTTCCCGACAACTTATGCTCCAAACTTTTCAGTGCCTCCTCAAACAAGACACAAGAATCGATGCTGCCACTCGAATCATCAGAAAAGGTTTCGCTTTCTGTTCGGCTCAATATTGTGCGTGCAGGAATTAGACGAATAATCTCGTGCAACTCTGGGCCATTAAACTCGCTAGGCAGCATGATCGGCCTCAAGAGTTTTTTGAGATCCGTGTAGGTCAAATTTTGTTGATTGTTGTTCTTTGACACCCTGTCACGGAATCGTAAATATTTTCCGGTAGGCTGCAAAATCAGGCCGCCCTCACTTACTTTGGCATCAATCACTAGCTTCAAATTGGATTTTTCCTGTAACAGCTCTTTGGCAGCCATAATAGAGTTCTGAAGGCTTTTTATGGCTTCAAGTCCAAGGATAAATTCGGATGGATCAGAGGTATCATTCGAATTTCTGTGAGATTGCAAAATGTTGTCAAGGTTACTCAGTTTTGCTCCAGATAAAACTTTCATGACAGTTAGGAGATTAGTCCTCAAGGTATTTTCAACCACATGCAACTCCTGGCACTTGTTAAGTAATGCACCGAGTTGAAGCAGCTTCAACGGCTCGTATTTGCAATTTAAACCACTTGACACGAGCTCAGAGTTGATCTGATCGTAGATGCGCTTCAATTCTGGGAAGTCACGTATCATTGAAGGCAGGACCTCGGTTCTAAAAACTTCATACATCTTTAATGATTTTTCAATGCAATCAAGATGAGCTCTCATGACCTCATACTTGTGTCCACTGCCCACTTGTTCAGAAGAGTCCTTACAATTTGACTTCTCGCAAGAAGCTTTCATCTGAGAAGCCAAATTGATAGAAGGCTCGAGATCTTTCCAATTGTCGCTGATTTTCCGGAATCTGTTCAAGTTGGCGGTCATTTGGTTCAATAGCCGTAAAGATCTGGTATCGTATTGGTTCTTCAGTTTCTTAGCTTTCAAGATCATGGAAAAAACCGAATCTGCTTGAGGTTTTTCTGCTTCGTTTTGATCCTGCTCCAAGCTGGCGCTATCTGTTATCAATTCTTGGGGCTCAACCACAAAGTGCATGTACCACTGGAGCACATACAACAAGATAGATTTCTCATCGGGGACAAGAACATTGAAGTCGTCTGCTAAGGCCAAATCCTCAATACCAAAATGGGATTTTGCCTCAGAGATGATATGCAGTAAGTTTGCAAGCGGCTTGCGCTGTGTGAAGTCCCGATAATCAATGATACCGGGAGAATAGTGGTCAAATATTGAGGCAAACATCAAATCTGGGCGCTTGTCTTTTTGCAACGACCAGTCGATGTTGAAATTCAGAATCTCGTCCAAGGCATGGTGCTTCATGCGATCATTAAGCCAATGGAGCAAAATGGATTTGATTTCGCTGAAAGACTTGCTTTCCGACTTCAGTGATAGCAGGCTGGAGGTTGCAAAGACGAACAAAGTCCATATCAAGCCCAAAATCAATTTGAGGTTTCCTCCAACTATATCTTCGGCACTTATGTTGCATGTGTTGACTTGCAACACTAGGCGGCAATACTGCAAAGCGTCGTCGATATTCTCCATTTTCTGAAGAGCAAATTTGGGTTTGTTGTACACTGGAGTTAACGAAGGCTTATTCTCGGAGACTATGGCGTTGATTAAGTCAATAAGCACCAAGCCATCTCCTAGACCGGTCCGAAGGTCATCGACTTTTTGGGGGATCTTGGAGTTGACCCACCCCGTCATCGCTCTTGTCTGAGACTTGACCCAGGCTTCTTGTGTCATGTGGTATAGTAACGAGTGGAGGATTGCGGTGCAAAGAGGACCGAATTAGTAGGCAACTGATAAGGAAGAAACAAGGCTTATGAGGTATGCGTTATGCAGTAGCGATTTATATTAGTATTGATGAAAAGAGTACTTGTCGAAAGACATGTGATACAAAGAAATGATAATGGCGGGTCGGGGGAGGGTTTAAGAAGTTATTCTGTGTCACGTCTGAGGCCAGACTCATGCATCTCTAGACGCGCTCACGCCGGCTAATCCGTGCACGATTATTGAGCTGCACAATGAGCGTGAGGTCGATCATATCTTCCAAACTCAGGCAAAAGAGCGCGAATATAAAAGAGATTCGAGCCCTGACGGTCCACTTTAATGGCTAAGCTTGGTCTATTTAAGGGTCCTAAGGCCTTGGAAAAAAAAAAAAAAAAAACAGGGAAAGATTCTCGTCAAAGTTGAAATTGCTTGACCGCGCCAAGTGTTGTTAGCTAGCAGGGGGTTTTCCCAATTGGGAGAACAAGTGCACCGAAGACAATAGAGATCGATCGAGGCGACGGCTGGTTCCTGTAGCTAAAAAGGGTGGGCGTTTCACATACGATCACATTATTTTTTCTTAGATGATTTGCTGTGAAATTGGGCCTTTCAGCGCACGCATTCGGCTGCACTGCTCTATTGAGGAATCTGAAACACTCACACACACTCTCTCTCTGTCTGTTTCTCTTTCTCTCTCTGACACTCTCTGAATCTACGCCACTTCTACTTGGTTCAAATGAATCATGTTCGAATTAAACGAGTTACTGCTTAGCAGATTTAGTAACTTTTGATTGAGCTGAAAGTAGCGGTGTGTTAAACTGCAGTGTTACTTCCAGCAACATGATATTGTTGCAGAGGACCTCGCATCGTATTCTATATCATTCCTGCCTCAAGATGGATCCCGAACGCACAGCCGCAACAGACCTCTTATTAATTTTGCGGTTTGACCAAATATTAAGCAAGTTCACGCTGTCGATATTATATGGAGAAAAATGGGTGTGAGATGGCTTCCTTGGCCGTGGGTCTCAACTGGTGGTCATAGGTCAAGAGCTTGTCAATCAAGTCAATGACCTCGTTCAGCACCAAGTGTTTGTTGTCTTTGTTGACAAATGAGGACCATGGCTTGCGGGGGTAATTACCCAAAATCGAGTCATACTCACTGCTCAACTTGATCCGGTACTTGTTGACGTATGCCATCAAGTCTTTGGTACCCAACACCTTAGCAATCTGCACCAACTGGTCGTTGTTCGAGTCACCCCTGAAAAAGGGTTCTTTTTTGAAAATGATGGCGGCAAGCATGCATCCCACCGACCACAAGTCGAGAGAGTAGTCGTACTGTTGTAGATTGATCAAGAGCTCGGGGCCTTTGTGGTATCTCGATGCAACACGGACATTGAAGTCCATTCCAGGATGGTAGAACTCCGCCAATCCCCAATCAATAAGACGCAACTTCTTGCTTTGGGGGTCGATCATGATATTTTGAGGCTTCACGTCTCTATGCATGATGCCCATGGAGTGGGAGAAGTCCAACGCGATGAGAAGCTGCGTGAAGTAGAACTGTATGTCTGGAATAGTGAACTTGGAGTACAAGAGCCTGAAGTCGACGTTCTTGACCCGTTCAAAGATCAACGCGGGGATCTTGGAGTTGGCGTCTCTGACAATGTCCAACAAGGCGATGACATTGGGGCCGCCGGTTATATTTTTCAAAATTTTGACCTCCCTAAAGATCTTCTTAATTTTCACTGGCTTCAACACCTTAATCACACACGCCTCCTGGTTCAATATGTTGATGCCCTCAAAAACCTCGGAGTACTTGCCACGGCCCACCTTACTGATAATCTCATAGTTGCGGATGGAGCCCCATTTTATGGTGTGCGCCTCGTAGTCCCAGTATTCTTGTGGTTTCTTCTTGTTCACGTCCGCATACACTCTGGCCACGGAGTAGACATTGGAGCTGGTGTTCATGGTGTCTTGTGTAGCTTGTAATTGCTTCTTTAAAATTTTGATTTTGATACATCGCACTATCAATATCTCGCCCGCGCACGAACATATCAAGATGAGATAGGCCGTAGTCGGGCCTGATTTTTGCTGGAAAAAAAATTGGGCTCGGATTTTGTTTTGCTGGGGTTAACTTCTAATTAAAAATACTCTACGTGGAATTTGGACATGTAGACTTCAGAGAAGGAAATATAGGACACTGGTTTTTCGCAGTCTAATAGTTGGATGTGTATGGCTAAGGTACCACACAGATCTTTACAGGGCCAGAGATTTTCTATGCGTTTCGAGATTTCCTAAAAGTATAGATCCGGGATTTTTCTGTGCAAGGGGGAGAATTTGGGGCTGGAATCTTGTGTTTTCGATTTTTCCATGCCCTTTGTGTAAACTACAATGTGGTGATCTACATTGAGGGATTTACATTAATCGCATACAATTGCTAATATCTGGCAAATCCCACACTGCACCTTTTCCGTAAAGAATATAATGTGTCCGAAATTAGACAGGAACTCCTATTGGATTTAAAAGGGTAAGAATAGAAAATTTTGGTATCCCTTGCTAATAAAATTTACCAGTAATTTATAGGTTACATAATTCATATAATCTCATGATTGGTTCTCGGCCAAACATACTCTGTTTCTTAAGGCTCACTATCAGTACTTGAACTCGTAGACTCATGAATCCCATAAGAATTGAAATCTATCATAGAAAAAAAAGAAAAAAAAACAGAGAAAAAGAGACAGGACCATATAAAATACCATGAGTTTAAACAAATCGTTTCTTTTTTTTCTTTTTGTAGCTGGGTATTGTTGGTGCTTGTTTCTCGAGGTCCATCTATAAATTTGCTTGTCCTGCATTGAGAGCATGAACCAGGCCTCACAGAGAAACTAGTGCATCTGTTGTGGCACACTCACATGTCAATGGGTTGCAATCCACATCTCCGACTTCTATAACCCTTCACCTGCATTACCAGAGCACCTGAAAATGCTCAAGTCCACCGTGACCCTAGATATAGGATCCAGCGTTCTTCAGGATATCCAGATATGGAACGATAGCCTGTCATACCGAGAACACAAGAAGCTACTGCTAACCTATAGATGCCACGTCAAATACCGGCGAATCCCATTGTTTCTAGTCTACAATGGTGCCTCGGAAGTCTACACAGAAGATGCCCAAACAGAGGGTTTTTTCTTCAATACACTCATCTCGGCAGACGCCGAGTGTGGAGTTCTCGCCAAGATCATAAGCAATGATCCCAAGAACGATAAGCAGGACTCATACGTGGTATTTTTCACGGGTCTCGACCAACACAGTATCAAGTGTGTTTTCATTGATATCTTCCTTCTACAACATGCCCAGAAGTTGCAACAGAGCCTTGATTTATCTACGTCGGAAGATGTGCTCTACCCATTGAAAATGGACTTGAGCGAGGCAGTCAGGTCCGATACCAGTGTCTTCGACCGTGTGTTGGAAAGCAAATCCAGCAAAAAGTCCTTCACCGTGTCCAACCCAGAACTACAGAACCGGAACACGTCATCGGAGTTAACATCCAACCAACAAATTGCACAGACAGTCAATAAAGTCATACTTTCGGGGCTCCGGCTCCGAGGCTTGAGTTCCAGTAACTCTTCAAGTCTCAACGAGAAGTATGCAGTGCGAGAGATCTTCCAGATGACGAAGCAGTCCACGATGTTTGCGCTACGAAAGTTTAACTACGACTTTAATGGATCGCAGGGCCAAAAACCGACCTTGGAGGCAATCCAGGACATTGTGGAGTCCTTGTTACAGACGTTTGTTGATATAGAAACAGTGACGTTCAAAAAGCATGATTAGCATCATTATTCATTGACTTCCGGTCACGTATATACAAAATAGATCTACATCTAGCCAAAACTAGGCCTTGAAACTCGAGAAATCAACGATCTTGCTCTGGGAGAAATCCGAGAAGCGTTTGGTCGATGCGGTCTCCAACAGCTCCTCAAGAGCAGACTTCTTGGACTTGGTCTTTTGTGCACTCAGATTGCCCACGAAGTCCAACAACAACGAACGGTCCTTCAACAAGTATCCGCCCTTGGCTGGGTTGGAGTAGTAGCCAATATCTCTCTGGTGCAACGGACGTGCTTGTAAGGGCACATACCCTTTTCTCAAGAGGAACCGGTCAGGATTGACGTGTGCCTCCAAGCCCAACTTGGTGTGGTAGACACTGGTGTACTCATTACCGGTATTTCTGACGGCTTCGATGGCAGACTCAGAAGCCTTGGATGCCTCCACACTCAAGGGAACACTGTACTTATGCTTTCCACCACCCAACAACTTGACACCATCCCTCAATCTTCCTGTGATCAAGCCACACTTCTTCATCACACGAATGTTGAGAGTCTCACCTTTTTCTAGAGGGATTCTGCCCTGGGTCCAAAACTCTTGAACACGGTCCAAATTAAGCTCATTGTAGATCTTCTTGTGCGGTCTCTTGAACCCAGTGATAGGGAAAAGCTTGTAGTATGGAGTTTGACCACCCTCGAGCCAATGGGGAACTTTTCCACGGGCTTTCTGACCTTTCTGGCCTCGACCGGACTTTTGACCTTTGCTGGCTGGTCCTCTACCCAATCTTTTATATGCTTTCACGGCACCATCTGCTGCACTCAACAGGCCGAGGTAGGAGGTGTTTCTAGAGAAGAGCTTTGGGATAAAGCTCTTGGGGAGGAGACTGGACGAAACTCCTAAGAGGGACTTGGCTGCGCCGAACATGGTGTAGATTGCAGACGCTTCAGATTGAACTGAGGTTTTTCGCTTCGTGAAAATATTATATGGCGTGCGAAACCCAAAAACATGAAGTATTACCTTGCAGATGTTCGCACAATGAAAAGTACTATGGAATTTTGATGAGAAATAATGAAAGGAGTTTAACAATTAAATAAAGAAGAACTATTTTTAATACATATAATTTATCGAATAGTAATTTCAAAAAAAACTTTTACAAGAAAAGCCTTTATGGCCAAGTTGGTAAGGCACCTCACTAGTAATGAGGAGATCGTCAGTTCGAATCTGGCTGAAGGCATTTTTGCAATTTTTTTCGACCTTGCCACCAAGGCGTCCCTTTTTTAAAGGACGCCGGCCTTTTTTTTAGAGGTCGTTACATTGCATTGACCGCGAAACTCCTCTGGTGAGACCTCACCTAATAAACCTAATAAACCTATGTAAGATACCGGGAGACCAAGCTAGAAAATGTAGAATTGAAACAACATATTCAAATCATAGACCAGATTTACTCGAAGTATTCCTCGCCACCATGTTCTCTCTCATGCCTTAAGTTTCCTCTGTGCTTCATGTTTCCATGCTTCATGTTTCCATACTTCCTGGACCCGAAGTGCTCTGGTCTAGTTTCATCATCAGAATGTGAACGTCCATAAAGTCTGGAGGAGGTGGAGGAGGACCATGGTGAGGACCGTGATGAGGACCGTGGTAAGGCCCATGTTGCCCATGCTCCATGAACTTACTGTGTTCCCCCAGGAACTTACAGCCATGCCCGGCTCCCCAGATGATTTCGTTCGCACCGAGCGTGAAGAGATCTAACCACAGTCCGCAATCCTCGTTTCCGTTGAGAATCGCGTTGATCCTGTGCACCTCATACGCTCTGCCCAAAGTGAACACTGTTGCACCAGCAATACAAGCCACACACCCCACCAAGACTTTCCGGAAAGGACTTGTCTTGGGCTTTTTCTGTGCAAACTCATTATAAAACGGATCTTTGGGATGCATTTGCATCATTTGTGGGGGATACCCAGGAGGAGGTGGAGGAGGCGAAGGGAATCCATGTGGGAATGTGTGTGGGGATCCGTGTGGGTGGTGGGAACCCTGGAAAGGAGGAGGTGGAGGAGGAGGTGGAGGTGGTGGGTGCATGTGGCCGCGTGAGTAGAAATGGTGATGCCCCTGAGGAAAATCTCTGTACTCGGCATCATGTCTCTTGTGATGCTTGGAGGCATGTGGAGAAGATGAACGACTAGAGGCAGAAGATGATAGAGGAGTGGATTTCTCCGAGGAGGAGGGATTTTTTTCAGAGTAGGCCATGGTATGATGAAAAATGGGAGAGTTGAGTAGAGGAGGAAGGGCTGCACGTATATGAATCTCGGGATTTGAAAAAACCAGGAGTGCACATAGATACATTTTCAAACGCCGAATGCACGAAAATACAATGTTTTTCAAAACTATTCAAACCAGCGCGCCAAAACGATTCAAACCAATAATTCAAAAATTTTCGTACCCTTTCGCACAGTCTTTCAAACCAAATGGCGTTTTGTTTCACACTAACTTTCATTAGAATTCAATATTCTGAAATCTTAAATCTGGAGGATTGCCTCATATGGTACTAAATTTGGGACAGAAGTCTTGGAGTACCAATCAAGGATCAAAACGGACGGAACTGAACTGGTTTCCTTGTTATCCTGTATACAACAACTTGTCCATTTGGTTTGAAAGACTGTGCGAAGGGGTACGCAACTTTTTGAATTATGGTTTGATTAATTTTGCTAGTGTGGTTTGAATTGTTTTGCCTCGCTGGTTTGAATAGTTTTGAAAAACACTGTATGTATTGGCGATGCGTATTGATACATACAACTCTATCCTTGTAATCCCGGTTACATCCAATAGCAAGCTTACCGGAGGTTTAAAAACAAGCTAATCTTATAGAATCCGTCGAATTCATGCACCTTTCACTACTAACATATGATTTAGCCACAAGTAAAAAACTGTGACTAAGAAAAATTATGTTGCTTTAAAATTTAAATGACTGTTGTTGTTAGATCCTTCATATGCAGGGCCGATTGTTACAATGGCCATTGCAAACGCCGTGTCACGCTGCATGAAATACTATAATGGTACTTTCGAATATGCTGGATCATTCCTTACCATTGCTCTGGTGGAGAGTTTTTCGATGCCACGTTTCTCTCAAAGTATATAAGCCACTCCGGTTCCTCTACTTGAGGATCCAGCAACAAGTACAAGATTAGGTTAAGACATGTTAGAATTAATATGCGGCCTGAGGCTCTAAACTGTATCCGCAAGAGGTGTAAGCTTCTAACGGGCTTATATAAGTTGTATAGCGGCAATGGAGATTGCCTGGGTAAAGGGAGGTGGACATCCAGCACAGCCCACGAAGTGCATTGAGACATTCTTCGCAGTACATAAACGCGGTGCATAGTTGGAATGCCGATGCACCTTTTCTAAATTTTGACCCAGTCATGGACTCATTTGGGGTAAGCTTCCTGGCCATACCGGGACGCATAGAGACCAAGCGCCTTGATTGGAAAGAGGAATTTGTACGTTGGGTACTCAATTGCGCAACTGTGGTTGAAAACACCCTCCACATCCTCGAAATACCACTCGCCTCTTTTGGTTTGCCGGTCCATGATCAACCTAATCGCTCTATCGATAGGCTTCCGGTCAGGGTAGTTGCCTAGGATGAGCGCAATCACCGCCCATGAAGTCTGCACGAGGAGTGACTGTTCAGTGGGAATATATGTGTGAGTCTCGCACGCCTTGATAGACTCACTCCAGCCCCCATCGTCTTCTTGCTTACTGATCAAGAAGTCAAGCCCTTTTTTGACGTGGGAAGAGGTCTCGTAAACTTTTCCCACGGATTCTAAGGCTTCCACTGCAAACATGGCCGCATAGGTGTAGCACAATCCCCAGGCGCCGTACCACGAGCCGTCCACTGCATCCTGGGCCTTTTCAATGTATGCAATGGCAATGTCTATTGCGTGCAGAATCTTTTCCGGCTTGTAGTCCGGGTAGTATTTGGAAAAGTAGAGCAAGCCAAACACAGAAGAGTCCGTGCACTCGACATATGGATACTCTACCATGATTTGGTTAAACACTTCTGCTGGAGAAAGAGATTCCAAGAGAGGAGATGCACGGATCTTCTCGTACGCCGAAAAGGACCCGTATTCGTAAGCACCTTTGTTCTGGATAAACAAGATCCGGTCCACAGCATCCTCCAAGTTCTGGCGCTCGATTTTGTCGTGCACTTTGTCTTTTAAGTGCTCATCGTTCTCCACCATGATAATGGCCTTGAGCGCCTCTGCAGTACAGTCACTAACGGTGTAACCCTGGGTCTTTGTACTGAAAGGCCATGCACCTTTGCGCTTATCTCTGTAGGAGCCCTCTTCACATTCATCAGTGAACTGCGATCTTCTGAGGAACCAGTACCCCTTCAAAATCATATCGTGATACTTCTCATGCGTTGACATACCGGCACCGATCAAGTATTGGCACATGAATGCAACGTCCCAGACCTGCACACCGTTGGTGCCCATAACCGTTAAACCTTGGGGTCCGTGGAAGACCACATCGTCTTTTTTGGACAAGAACTTCTGGAAAGCGTACGAATCTGGGCCTTCCTCCAAATAAGTCACAATCATGTTGAAAGCAAAACTGACTGGCGCAATACACAAGTAATCGGTGTTTCTGCACTCTTTTTGAACTAAGTCGTACACGGTCTTATTAGCTTTCTTCAAGAGCCATTTCGGCCGCACATACTTCTCGTACTGCACAATACACCAGTTCATGGTGTCCAAAATCTTTGTATGTGGGTAGTACAAATCCACTCCACACACGGTGTTTCTTTCCTTCGAAAAATCAATGGACTCGTACGGTAGTTGGCGGGCCAAGTAGATCTCCGAGCGGATCTCCTTCAAAAGTGGATTAACTTCGCACGTGCTTCGGTTAGCACTCAAGTAGGCCAAAGGAAGGTAAATGGCTCTAGTGTGCACCCACCACCTGCCGGGGTGGATTGGTAAAACGTATGGGAGCATCCATAACTCTGGAGGTGCAGGGTTCACACCTTCCCAACCATACAAATTCAAAAGCGAGAGCCAGGCCTTTCCCCAGTGAGGGTTTCCCATGGCACCGCCCAACAGAAGAAGCGTTTTCCTGGCTTTCACACATACAACGTGGTCCTTTGGAACACCCAAAATCCGCAAGAGCACATAGTTAATCGTGGTTCCAAAACACGTGGACTTGTCCACCGAATGTAAGCCCCAACCACCGTCCACAGGGTGCGCGGTGTTGATTATGTAACGGATCATTTCGTGTTTCTTGGCTTCGGGAATAGGTGTTTTCGTGAAGTAAGAGGCAAACACATACCCCACGGTCATGAACATGGGTCCCTTATATTGGCATGCAAAAGTGCCACAGTCTTCCTGAATATGGCTCAAAAACTCTGACCCTTTTTTAGCAGCATCGTACGAACTCTCAAATTCCTCTTCCTCAGGCCCTTGGAAATCGTCCATCTTCAAAAGATACTTGGTGGTGTTTGTCTGGGATTCCTGTCTGGACTCCTCGGCAGTCAAGTAGTGCCAAGTCAGGGCACCCAACTCGTCGGTGTGTAACCGCCATAACAGTCTATCTGTGGGCAGAAACCCTATCTGGTCGGAATAATATGTCATTCCAAAGGTGTCTCAAGTACTGAAGGGAGTGTACTGGAGAGACGGACCGCGTATTATGGGGAGAGAGCCCTGTCGTGGTACGCGGGTCACGTGAGCCGCCCGTGCTTCTGGTTTTTTCGCACCGTACTCATCGTGGAAAAAAGACGAACACCATTAGTCCTAATTTCTTACCAATAGTCGCCGACTTCCACCATGGGTAAACGGAGAATGGAGGAGGCACAGCCTGTCACCGAGTCTGGAACGAGTCCCGACGATTCAGTTTCTTTGGATGATGCCACCATGAAGGATGGCTCCCAAAGTGAGGACGAGGCCGAAGAGACCGAGGCAACAGAGGAGGAGCCCAAAAAGGCCGCCATTCAAATCCATGGCCGTCCCACGAAGAAACAAAGAAAACAGCTAACGGCACAGGAGGTCCAGATTGCCCGAGAAACCGCCGAGTTATTCAAATCCAATATCTTCAAGCTTCAAATCGACGAGTTAGTGAGCGAAATTAAAATCAAAGAGAGTCATATCAACAAAATCGAAAAGGTGCTCCATCGTCTCCACGACTGTATTCTGATGGTTCCAGATACTGAGGAAATGACGCTCGAAGAAGCTGAGAAGAGTATTAACTCGAACAAGGTGGCCATTCCCTTCCCAGAGCCTAAACCAACCAAGACAAACTATACTTTTGCATACTTAGCACCCGAAGATGTTTCCCTTGTTGGATCTTTTGGGTTGAAGACCGGCATCTTTCAAGCACAAGGCCTGTCCATTGATATTTCCTTGACCATGCCGAAGGAGTTGTTCCAACACAAGGACTACTTGAACAATAGAGCTTTGTATAAAAGAAGCTTCTACCTTGCGTACTTGGCTGACAAGCTTATTTCTATCACAAAGAAAAACGGGCTCCCGTTGAAAATCTCCTGGGTGTATTTGAACGAGGATGTCTTGTGCCCGGTGCTTCAACTTGAGAGCATAAAAACCGACAACAATGACGACTTATCTTTCTACAAGACCAAGTTCACCATCAACTTGCTTGCTGCCTTTCCATTCGGCATTTTCGAAGCAAAGAAGCTCTTGCCAGACAAAAACTGTATCAGGGTTCAGACAGAGGAAGCTGAACTTCCGCCAACACCTTACTATAACTCTTCAGTGTTGTCGATCTCAACATACGATTACTACTTAAAGTTTTTGTTTGCCAACAAGAAGGCTGCTAGCTCGTTCAAAGATGCTTGTACTTTAGGAAGATTATGGTTGCAGCAGCGTGGCCTAGGGTCTAGCATAAGCAAAGGAGGCTTTGGCCACTTTGAGTTTGCCATTCTCTTGGCCGCTCTCTTAAGTGGAGGAGGAACCAGTGGTAATAAAGTATTGCTCCATGGTTTCTCTTCCTACCAATTATTTAAGGGTGCAGTGAGATACTTGGCCACCATGGACTTGACCACGGGCTACTTATCTTTCACCAGCCAGATTGGCGAGGGTGCTTCAGCTAAATACATTCCGGATGCAGGCTTCAACACTCCCACGATTTTCGATAAAATTGTCAAGTTGAATCTACTATGGAAAATGACCAAGTCGTCATACCAGGAGTTGCGGCTCAACGCCATAAACACACTCACTCTATTAAACGATAATGTGTTTGACCGTTTCGATCATATCTTGTTGCAGAAAGTGACCCTGGACTTCCTCAAGTACGACTTGTTCTACGAAGTCAAGGTACCCGACGAGATTCAGAATTCATTCGGACCTTTAGAAAAGATCACCTTCATTACCCATGAAAATTACGTGAAGCACAGGCTACACTCGATTTTGAAGATGGCCTTAGGTGACAGGGTCACCAGCTTGGTGATTTCGAACCTGAAGGTCACAGGCTCGTTCAGTCTCGCCAAGAGAAGACCTGCATCGCCAGCCAGCAATATTTATACTATAGGGATCCAGCTCAATCCCGACGAAAGCGAAAGACTCGTCACCAAGGGTCCCAGCGATCTTGAAGATGAGAAGGTGACTAAATTTAGATCGTTCTGGGGACCAAAGTCGTCCTTGAGAAAGTTTAAAGACGGTACTATCCAACACTGTGTGGTTTGGGCCATAGAGCGTAATGAGCCACTTGTCACACAGATCATCAAGTATATCTTGGAGCTCCACCTTAATTCGTTTACTTCCTCGGACTTGACATCCTACGCTGAGGCATTCAACGCAAGAGCTCCCACTCCAGCTATCACTCCATCTGGCCTGAATAGCACAGTGTCTACGGCCAACTTTGCAATGGTGAAGTCCTCCTTTGATAACTTAAGCAGAATGATGGCATCCATTGAGTTGCCGTTGAGCATCAAGTCGTTGATGCCTGCATCTACTTCCCTCAGAGGCTCGTCCATTTTGCAGCCGGTTCCTTTCGCAACTGGAAACCCCGACTTCTGGAGTGATGTTGTATTACAATTTGAAACCTCATCCAGATGGCCAGATGAGATCATCGCCATCGAAAAGACAAAAGCTGCATTTTTATTGGAGATCAGTAACCTGTTGAATAAAGAGGATGGATACAGAGCATTCATCCTGAAAGATACCTCGATTCCTTTCAACCATGCGATATCGTTGTTGAACGTTTTGACTCCAGAAGGGTTTGGGTTCCGGCTCCGCGTGCTTGCCGAGAAAGACGAAAAGTTATACTTGAGGGCAATTGCCAATTCGGGTGCACACAAGTCTGTGGCCCAGGGAGTGTACTACAAATTCTACCAGAAATACGTGGGCTCAGTTAAGCACACACGGAGCATCGGGGTCTTGTCAAGCAGTTATGTCTACTACTCGCCAACAGTTAGACTTTTCAAGCAATGGCTCGACGCCCATAGTTTCTTGACTCACTTCACCGACGAGCTTGTGGAGTTAATAGCGTTGAAACCATTCGTGGACCCAGGTCCTTTCTCTGTTCCAAATTCCGTGAGTAAGGGATTCCTCCAGATTCTTAATTTCCTTGCGTCGTGGAACTGGAAAGACGAGCCATTGATCTTGGACCTAGTCAAGCGCTCGGATGGTGAGTTGGATGAAATCGATAACAAACTTTCGGAAAAGTTATCGGTACTGGCGTATCAGGTCATTCAGAGCAATTTCGAGAAAATCAGGAAGAGTGACCCTTCTGCATTCAAGACCCAGTTTTTCGTGGGCAGCCGCGACGACCCCTCGGGAATCTTATGGTCCAATACTCTTACACTTCCCGTCGCTGGTCGGTTGACGGCGTTGGCCCGGGCCGCTATGCAAGTGTGCCGTGAGCAAGGTCTTAATGAGAACACGTTGGACTTATTGTTTACGCCTGCGCTTAGTGACTTTGATTTTGTGATCAAGTTGAAGGGCGGTGACCTTACCAAAGCATGTGGAGTGGCCAAAGAAACCGGGTTCAAGAACTTGAACAATGCTAATTCGACATTCCCCGCAGATGTCACTTCAAAGAGTGACCTTCACCAGGAATTGCTTACCATGCTCAACCAAAGATTCGGCGAGGCCATCATCTTCTCGATGAGAAAATGCCCTGTGCTCGCAAGCTCCGGCGAAAACATCATTTGCGGAGTATTCGTTCCCTCTGCGCTCTCAAAGAAGAAGTTCCGGGTGAGTTTGGGTATAGACGTGAAACCTACGGGTGAAGCAGAGGAAGTGGTGGTAGACAAACAGGACATGATAAACCAGATCCAGCTCTTGGGAGGAGACATGATTAAGAGCATCGAATCCAAGAAATAGTTAGAATAATTGCATGATAGACTTTGACTATGAAGCACCAACTACTAACTGTAAGTGCGAACTCACCGCATTTAATCGACATGCAAATAGAGCATCTACCCTAGTTGGACCAACCCCCACTACATCCCCTCATTGGAATAACACACAGTTAAAAGGACACTAGCACATCTCTGACACCACATATACACACCAACCGTTTTTTTGACCCTGCATGCTCGAGTCCACATTGCAGGAGTATCCCACAGTCGAGCAGACCATCACTAACAATGCCTCCCTGCTCTATAAGCAAAAGAAACACTTCTTGGCTAATGCCCGGACCCTCATGGGCACCTTATCAATAACCTTAGTGGGCCTACTATATCTCAAGGACTTTTCCATCTTGCTTTTTTGTCCCAAAATTTTGTTGAACTTCTTCCTTTCCAACCCATTCTTGGCCAATGTGCCTGGAGTTATCTTTGATGAAAAGACAAAAAACCTGTACGCTGTTTTCCTTCTAGGATGTGTGGTTTTTATCAACGGAGGCTCTGTGATTTATCACTTGAACACGACACTGGCTGCTGGTGCCTCAGACCAATGGCTGCACGGCTACTTCAGTCTACAATTCATAGGTGAGTCTCCAGTCACAAGCACAGGCGAACTTATTGTATATGACGTTTTGTTGTTCATTCTTCAAATACTATACTTCTGCCTCATGTGTACGACAGATGACCTGAGCGTATTACTGTCGTTTTCATATGAGATAAACGAGTCACCAGATGGTGTGGTACGCCTGGACATTCTCTCCGATGGCTACAATGGCGACGTTTCCCTCCTCACGTTGGATGTTTGGGAGAGGGTGACTACAGTATGGAGACAGCAACGTGAAGATGCTTCCCATACCGAACAACTGGACGATCTTGCCAGACAGAGGTCCATAAACCAGATCCTTGTGTGATATCCGAGGCTTGCATGCAAAATCGAACTTGTTAATGACTAGACGCCTTTCAGAACCAAGGATACTACCAAGAGACTAGGACTCTTTATGAGCTGTGAATTGATAGAGCCATGGCTACAGGATGACATCTTGTGTGATCAACAATAAATTCTTATCTCAGATGAAAATTCAAACAAAACAGGTGAAATTTGACACAGAATAAAATACAGAAAGATAAATGAAGCAGAATGACCCTGAAAATAATTTTTCTGCAAGCACTGTAACATTAACATAGGTTACTTTAGTCATGTACAACGACTCGAAACCCGTGCACCACTCGATGGGATGCGAAAAAAAAGGTCTATCTCTACCATGGCAAAAAGCATCTTCGGAGAGCCTCCAATGTCAGACATCGTGAACATAGAATACAACCGTGTGACCAATACGTCATCCACAGACTTTCCTGGCCATTCCAGTGAAGACAACTCCTGGGATGCCGAGAAATTTAAGCAGACCTTCGACATCAACATCTCATACATCGCAGGCAGAACCGCCAACTTCGACATGATCAACATAGATACCTCCATCGCCAATGCCTTTAGAAGAATCATGCTTGCAGAGGTGCCATCGGTGGCTGCAGAAACCGTTTATGTTTTCAACAACACCTCCGTCATACAAGATGAGGTGTTGGCTCACAGAATAGGACTCATCCCATTGAATGTGGACCCAGATGCCTTGGTGTGGGTGGACCCTTCTGTGGACGAGAAGGAGCGTTACAACGACAGCAACACCATCGTCATGTCGCTTGACGTGACATGTACCAAGAACCCACATGCGGGAGAGAATGAAACCGATCCCAAGGTGCTCTATAGACATTCCAGTGTTTATGCTGGAGACCTCAAATTCGAGGCCCAAGGTCGCCAGGCGGAACTCTTCAAGTCAAAAAAAGTACAGCCCTGTGACCCGGACATTTTGCTTGCAAAGTTGAGACCGGGCCAAGAGATTTCCTTGAGAGCTCACTGCATCTTGGGAATCGGCTCGGACCACGCCAAATTTACTCCAGTATCCACAGCTTCCTATAGATTGATGCCTGTGATAGATATCAAGGAGCCTATTGTTGGCACACAGGCCAAGAGATTCCAAAAGTGCTTTCCTACGGGAGTTATAGGCATAAACGAAAACGACGAGGCTTATGTGGCCGATGCCAGAAAGGACACTGTTTCCAGAGAAGTATTGAGACATGAAGAATTCAATGGCAAGGTTAAGCTCGGCAGAAAGAAGAACCACTTTATTTTCAATGTCGAGTCCACGGGCGCCATGCCTCCAGCGGAGATCTTCCTCAAGTCTGTCCGCGTCTTGAAGAACAAGGTTGATTACTTGAGAAACTGCCCAATCGGACAGTGAGTCTTTTGTACGGCAATCGACCATGTACATTAGAAATTGCATATACTAGGAATTATTGTAGAAATCTTACTGTTTTTTGTTTTCGTTTAGGAAACTGACATATATGGTTCCATCTAAACAAGTTGTTTTCTCGAGCCCTTAAAGAACAACTGCACCACTGCAATCTGCAAAGCGGCCATTCCCACCATCAAACAAACCTCCAAGATGGAGAAATAGTATATTCTGGATTCCGTTGAGCGCACCGTGGCCTGGTTTCTGTTGTTACGGGTCTTGTAGTAGTGTAAGGATCTCTTGAGCTCCTCCAACTGGTCATCAATGGACTCGGCAATCTTCTTCATAGACTCAACGTGTGCAATAGGTTTAGAGTTGGGTTGCTCTGGCATGGCGGCGCGGAAGTGGCTCGAAGGATCGCCGTCAAACTTGATTTCAAAGTCAATCACCTTGTCAGCGAACGTGGACATTTCGTTGGAGAAGCAGAACTCGTACTCTCCAATGTGCTTGGCGGTGATTACCATGTCACCCTGTCTCTCCTTGGACTTGGACACCAAAACATTACCAAGTGGGTCTTTTACGGAGTAGTCCACATCAAAAGAACCTCCTAGTTGCACAGCAAAGTAAAAGGAGACCTGTGTGTTTGCATTCTCGGTCAAGATGTAGAAGCACGAAGACTCTTTGGCGGGCAAGCTGAAGGTTAACGCCGAGGCCAAGATCGTCTGGATGATGCTTAATAGCGCAATGTAGCGGGAAAGCATGATGTGCTGTGTTAGGCGGTGCTCGGTTTAGGTGTTAAGGTCCTGGACGTGTCAGAGGCTCGAAAAAAACTGCTATGCGTGGAACAACCAGTTCGCGACGCGAGCCGTGAAATACTCTGGAGCTGATGTACCGAAAATGATGGCTCTAAGAATAATTTCGCCGGAAATCTTATAACGCCAAAAATCTGATTTCTCAAGGACCTATTTAGCGACTCAATTTATGAATGGTCTGATTTTGGTTTTCAATCAGTAAAAATCTGGGCAATAAATGGATAGACTATGTTCATTTAGCTCTGTTCATCGGACTCTGCCTGTCTTTACATGGTTCTTTATTGAGATACACAGTAGTACCGTCTTTATATACAAGGTTAGACAGAGTAGACCATGCGGCCAAGCTTGTCGAAGCTAACATCTCTGTTCTTCTTTCTGTCTCTTCTCGAAGCACCATAGCGGAAACCCACATTTCCAGATGTGGCCATGGTGAAGTTGAATTGCGCCTTGTCGCCTTGTCTTTGTTGGCCAACAACAACCTTCTTCACCTCCACCTTCTCGTCACCATTGTGCTTGAGCTCACTCAAGTTGTCTAGCGTCTTCTGAGCTGGTTCTAGGTCAAAGATCTCTGCGGCGTTGATAGGTCCGAAAGGCTCGGCCTCGGAGATTGTCAAGAACCGTTGATGCAAAGTTTTGTGTGGCGTAGGAATTTCCGTCAAGTTGTCTGCATTCTTCGATGGCTCGAAGAGTGGAAAGATCTTATTCATGACGCCGGAAAACTTGTCCAAGTCTTCATCCATTAAGCCCTATAGATGTTAGTAAATGTTGGTTGATTCAATGATGTCTCAGTAATTTGCAAATTGTAACCATGTAGTTGTCTTCAAGACTAATCAATAAACTCATCATAGCATCAAGTCTGTATACATACTTTTTCTCTCCACGAGTTCTCGACTTGTTGTAGTCTGACCACGGCCTCCACTCTAGATAGTTTGATGCCGTACTTTTGAGCCACCTCCTGTGCCAAAGCATTTTTTTCAACCACCTCCGAGTAAATTTTTTGCTTCAAGTCGCTGGATATAATGGAGGCAGTTTTGCAGCTTGGATTGTGAGGAAATGGGTTCAACGAAGGGTTGATTCCGGGCTCTGGCCTGGAGTACGAGTCTTGGCCTGGCTTCACCACCGAATGACCGTCTCCCACTATGTAGTTTGGTTGGTTGTTCTGGCTGGGGTAGTAGTACTTGTTACGGTAGTACTCTCCCTTTATGTTTTTGGGGCCGAGCCATGCTTTCATGTGTCTTCTGAAGAAGCCGGAGTGGTCCTTCTTGGGGTGGCTGAGAGGCGCCTCCTCGGCCCTGTATCTTGGATATGCTGGTCTTCTCTTGGCAGTTCTTATGCTCTGAAGCAGAACCGCCAGCTTGGGACTGGCCCTCACTACATTGGCTGAAAACATAGAGTACCTGGGAGTTGAAAGTATCTTCGACAATTTTTTCTTCGCACTGCTCTGGTGTGCATACTGGCCGGTTAGGGCCCAAGCTGTGTTACCCAGTAACTGCAAACTCCGTCAGAATGCCAATTTTTTTGGTGATTTTTGGAGAGTGAAATGAATAAGGGGAATAGTTTAAGTCTTGTGAATAAGTCTTGTGAATGATGAGTAACTCCGAATCATGTGCGATTTTTAGTGCTCGTTTTCAATTTAGAGTGTACTTCTAATATGGTTAGGGTCCGGATTATTTCTCCAAAAATCTTGTAGAGGCTCAGAAAAAATACCAACTAAGTTCTCGACATACAGAACAATGGCTGGCATCTCACTTCCTAGATACTTGACAATAAAGTCAAATGCCGATCTGCAAAAGGTTATGAATCACCTCATTCCAGAGTCTTTTTACATTTCCAGCATTGATCTAGAATTCGATTTCTTACTTTATTAAATAATTACAAGATCTATTGACTTGAGTATGTGAAAGAATAGATACTCACAAGCACATTCAACACACCAAAAACATAATATTTTTTTTTGAAAAGAAGGCTCAAAATAGAGCTACATCAATTAGGAAGCACTTTAGAAAACATAGTAATATTCTTAATGGCTTATGTGTGTTTTGCAAAGTATGTTTATCTGTGTCCTATCTGGTGTTTTTCTGGATCATCTGATGGGGGTATAGTGAGAGCGCGGTCCCATAGCCATCCCTAACTAAGCCCGGAAAAACAAGCAACCCGTTAAGATCGGAGCTTGTAAGATATATACGTCTTTCTATTATGAATCAAATCAGAAACTGACCTGTAGCTGTAGAAATCGCTCACCAGATCTCACACTTGCAAGACGGTCTGGGGATCGCATGCAGACACGCTCGTGCAACCAAAACACGCACTTTTCGTGCACGTTAGTACCCACTCGCCCTTACACCTCCCGTCCCATATCTACTCTGTGATGGATACTATAGGTCCTACGTTCAAAAAGCTTAGAGGAAGAACGTTCGCTGCAGAATCAGAGGCTCTGCTGGCGGTTCTGAAGGATTTAGCCTGTCCTCCGGCTCGAGATCATCTGCTTACACTCAAGCGGCCCAGCTCCATGGATGATCCCTTCTACGAAAAGCCCCACAAGATGGCTCGTACGGAGGTTCTGGTCCAAGGGAAGAATGCGTTCCAAACGGCGTCTCCTGAAATCTCTGAGGCCAAGTTCATCAAGAACCAGAACCTACGCGTGTTCAAAAAGAAAGCCAACTACAAAGACGACCAGTTGCAATACACCACCTCGGAGACGCCAACCGACGCAGAAAAAGCCCGTGAAGAAGTAGAGATAAATACCCAAAATGATCCCGCCGCTGCAAATGTGAACTCATATAGAACTTCTTCTTTGGCAGAGAATGGCGACCAAAACGACACCCAACGCGTCGACACCGGAGAAGATGACGACGTTGCCCTTGAGGTTTTGGAGGACATGCACAAACTTGAGGAATGCTTTCCTGTTCTAGCTGAGAGGTACCGCTTACTTGATAAAATCGGAGAGGGCACCTTTTCTACTGTGTACAAGGCTGAGGCGGTAGATGGGACGGTCTTATTGGGCTCACAGTTATGGAAGTCTCCGCCGCTCCAGAAGTCCCTAGCGTCTAAGAAGCTGAAGTCTAAAAAGAAAAATCCTTTGGTCGCTTTGAAGCAGATCTATGTGACTTCCTCACCCAACAGAATCCACAACGAACTAAATTTGTTGTTCATGTTAAGCGGGAACTCCCATGTGGCACCTCTACTTGACATTTTGCGCCACCAGGATCAGGTACTTGCGATATTGCCATATTACCAGCATACTGACTTTCGGGAGTTTTACCGAGACTTGCCAGTCAAAGGTATCAAGAAGTACATGTGGGAATTGTTTCAGGGTCTCGATTTTGTCCACAGCAAAGGAATTATGCATAGAGACCTCAAGCCTACCAACTTCTTGTACGATCCGTTCAAACGGAAAGGTGTGTTGGTAGACTTTGGGCTAGCTGAGAAAATGTCACTGCTTTCGCCATCACACTCCACAAACTCATGTCCATGCCTACTGAAAGACCGCTCATCTTTCAGCAAAACCTACTCCAAAAGGCTCAACATCAAGGCTGCATACCCAAAAGTGGATCAAAGACCCCCAAGGCGAGCAAACAGAGCAGGAACGAGAGGATTTCGGGCTCCAGAAGTCTTGTTCAAATGCACCAATCAGTCAACCATGATTGATATTTGGTCTGCAGGAGTCATTGGGTTGTCTTTATTCGCCAGGAAGTTCCCACTTTTCAATTCACCAGATGATATTGATGCATTGATGGAAATCATTTTATTGTTTGGCACGGACAAGCTACAAAAGTGTGCAGAATTGCATGGATGTGGACTTGAGGTGAATGCACCAAAAGTACAGACGACTTCGTTCAACGGCGATCTCATTAAGTTCTTGTGCACGGTACTTCAACACGAAAAAGAGAATGGGTGCTTGCCGGAAGATAGTGTCATCCACGATACCATTAAATTCCTTGATACCAAAAGCAATTCTCTCATCAAACCCGTGCTCGATACGTCAGAGGAAGTGACAGACACGGCATATGACGAATTCAAGAAGGACTTGGAAGAGTACAACGATGTGAAGAACTTATTCAAATTGTTACACGGGTGTTTTAGCATGGACCCAAGCAAGAGGTTGTCGGCCAGTCAACTATTGAAGTTGCCGTTTTTCCTGGAGTTGGAAGTACATAAAGATGACGAGGTGTTGCTCTAAACCTAGCATTACATAGCATGATTGCAATATATGTGTATGACGTATAATATCTATTGAATAAATAATGCTAAATTATGTTTGTAGTTAAGCTGTCTGTACTGGAAACCAGCTCTGACCGGGCCCGTTTACTCGGCCGCCTGTGTCTGCTCGATTTCGAGTCACCAGAATGTGCCATGGCAAGGGAAAAGTCGGAGGATTTCGTGTGAAATAACGACTTGTTCCACTTTCGGTTGAGATCACTGATCAACTTGTTTTGCTGACGAAGGGTCAACTCATGAGGCGCATTGGTAAACAGAGGGTTGACCGGAGATGGTGGCCGCACATGCAAGAAATGATCGTCGGTCAAGTTTGAATGGAGATGTTTGGGTGGAGAAAATATGCTGTGATGAGGAGATGCAAATGAGTCTGGAGGAGTATGGGTTGGGCTAGTCAAGGGCTCCGAATGAAAGCTGGCTGGCCGAGGCCCTAGTGGTTGCCCCGAAGGTAATTCGAACTGGACATCCTTTGAAAATAAGAGCTTTTTCTTCAAAAACATCGACTGGGACATGTTGGAGGTCTTGGTCTTCTTGCTGATACTGCCCGTGGGAGAAGATTGCTTGGAGACAGATTGTTCATCTCCAACATATAGAAGAGCCAGATTCTCTTGTGATGGTGAACAGTCTCCGCATATAGATAATGGAGACGGCGTGAGATCATCTGAAAATTTTTGCTGGCCGCTGGAAGAGGTATGGAGAGGAAGCATTTGGTTTCTATGCTTGGAGTCATACTTAAAGTGGAAATCTCTCTTGAGACTTGAGGTCAAGCCAGGTGGCCGTTCACCCGAGCTTCTTCGCCAGCGTAAAGATCTGACTGTCTGTTCCAGCTCGGAAAACTCGTCATCTGAGACAATAGCACAAGCGTTTTTGCCCATACCATCGAGTGCTTTGACGCGTACCTTGGGGAACTTACCCAAGAAAGTAGCGTCTCTAGGCGGATCGACGGGCGACACTGCAGCCGAGCTGATGAATGCGTTCATGGACGATAAGCTGGAGTTGCTGTTGTTTCGAGTTGGTTTGAGATGGAAGTCGTCAGTGGATACAATCGAATTGCGTGGCGATTCCAAACTCACGATGGACATGCTCCGCTGGCGATTCAGGTGAGTGGAGCCCACGGAATTCACGGACGACGAGCGTTGCTTATGGAAAGATGGCGCCTTAGAGATCTGGGGGCTATTGGAACCACTCGTGGGGCGGGAAAACGCTTCAGGAGGTGGGCTCTGGGACACGTATGACACAGAGTTTCTGACCATTGCGACAGCTTCACAGTCTGAGCCGGTATGAAGCAGAGTAAAGGAGTTCCCGAGAATTATGGTTGGGGGGAAGGGGGAAGACAAAAAGTTCTTTAATCAGGTGGAACAAAGGGGAAGTAGTCAATTTGGGCACGGTGTTTGATCTAAATATGCGAGGACGAATGATACAAGTGGGCTGTGACGATGACTTAAAATCAATGACCATAGGCCTGTTGGGCAGTAGTTATGGAATGACAGGATATGCGAGTTAAAAAAAAAGTGATGTTTCGGAGATATGTGGGCCAGGAGATATCTTGCTTTGTGAGGAGGGAATTTGGTGGAAGGGGAAGAAGTGGACAGTTTATATCACGGTGTAACGCTCCCTACAGGTGGATGCGATGGAGGAAAAAAAGCAGTTTATTCTGCCAGAATACTCCAAACTACAGGCGCTTTAATCAGGAAAATTGTGGTGCGAGCCCTTCCCCCGTTCTACTAAGCTATAAAATTTTCGAGACTTTGGGCGGCCGTCTGGGGCTATTGTTCAGGGTTCATGTCTGTATATATCCTAGACTGATGAGCTCACCTTGCATGAACAATCTGGCAGTCCGCGGGTCATATTATGCCCAAATTGGGCGTATCTCGCGCCAGTGATGTGGTGCTACATCAGCAGAAGTTTAAGCGCCCTTGAACGTTGTGACTTTTGTTAAAGAAATGATAAATTGTGGTGTTTTAGGGTAGTGCGGTAGCGATAAAGTCTAGTATTGTAATGTAGCATCGAATAATGTGGCTCTTCGCAAGGTGACTTCGTTGTGATGTGTGGCCATTGTTCGGCAATATCGCGGTAATCTGATTCATGTACATTTGAATCTCAAACGCGGCCTTGTCTTGCCAAGCGAACGCCAGGAAGGAGATAACTAGTAACGGGGAATTTTTTACCAATGCATATGCCAAGGGTCACACATGCGTGCGCTAAAGACTACCGTACTTTAACAAGCGGATGCTTGTATAAGCGCTTTTTTTTGGGAGTGAAATACGCGATAACCTGTACGATAACAAGGACACAGCCGCACCAAGAAATACCTAGTTACAGCTGATATAAATATCCCCAAAACTTAAAATTCAAAAAAAGGTTGTATAGTGTAGTGGTTATCACTTTCGGTTTTGATCCGAACAACCCCGGTTCGAATCCGGGTACGACCTTTTTTTCGCTGCGTCTACTGCACGCATGCCCTTACTTTTTTTTCTCTAATAATTAGCGATGAGCATCAACTAGTTACTCATCCACATATGATCAGAACAATGTATGTAAAACCCCACATATTCAAAGCATCAATACTATGGACAGCTTTTTTTAGAATCCGCTACTAACATTCAGAACCCCCAAAAATGCCCGCTCCAAAAGAGCCATGGCAAAGAAAGAGGCTAAGCTAGTAGAAAACACCAAGCATGCCCTCTTCGTCCAGGGTTCCACCGCCAACAAATTCTTGCACGATGCCATGATGGACTTGATGGCACTCAAAAAACCCCACGCCAAGAACTTCTCCAAGAAAAACGACATGAGACCTTTTGAAGATGCTTCCGGCTTGGAGTTTTTCTCGGAAAAGAACGATACGTCCCTAATGGTGTTCTCCAGCCACAACAAGAAAAGACCCAACACTTTGGTGTTCTGCCGTTTCTTTAACCACAAGGTCTACGACATGATCGAATTGTCCATACAAAAAGACCCCAAGTTGCTCACAGACTTTAAGAAAATCACATTCCCCGTTGGTTTGAAGCCAATGTTCACTTTCAACGGTCCTGCATTCGACACCCACCCAGTCTTTGCCCAAATCAAGTCATACTTCATGGATTTCTACCGAGGCGAGGACACCAACTTGCAGGATGTGGCTGGATTGCAGTACATCATCTCGTTGTCTGTGGGAGAGATCGAGGACCCCAACTCCACCACGCTACCATTATTGCATTTCAGAGTCTACAAGTTGAAGACATATAAGAGTGGCCAGAAAATCCCCCGTGTGGAGGTGGACGAAATAGGGCCTCGTTTTGACTTCAAGATCGGCAGAAGAGTCACGCCTGCACCTGAGGTGGAGAAGGATGCTTTGAGCAAGCCTAAGCAATTACAAGCCAAGGTCAAGAAGAACGTCACCACCGACTTCATGGGTGACAAGGTGGCCAAGATCCACGTGGGAGAACAGGACTTGAGCAAGATGCAAACCAGAAAGATGAAGGGTTTGAAGGCCAGATACGACCAGGTGGATGAGGCCGAGTTTGACGGAGAGGACTATGAGGTGGAAGAGTCTGAGTCCAAGAGACAGAGAACTGAGTAAGGGGTAGTCTAGAAGAATATTAAAAATAAAGTAAAAGAAAAAAAAAAGAGAATAGAGCGATTAGTAAGCAGTTTTGAGAATAAAATAAATCAAAACAGACAATAAAGTATAAGGTATAGTAGAGTTGGTGTAGGTATGATGAAGGGAATTATCATATATCCTGCATACAGCGCAGACCAACTGCGAGATCTCTTCTTATTCTTCCATACGAGGTAAACAGCTAACCATGTCAGTTTTCAAAGCCCGGAAGTTCGAGACGTCTCGTTCCGCCACTCCACTCTCTTCGAGACGAAGCTTCCCCGATGATTCTGCCGATGAGCGCTCTGCAACCCTCACTCCACCGGGTGTCAACTTCGTTGTAGAGTTGACAAAGAACGACAAGTACTGTGTTTCCAGACTTCCCTCGTTGCCCCCTATTCTTAGAGAAATTGATACCGAAAATATGGACGGAAGTGATGGTGCCGATTTATTGAACGGGTACTCCGATAATATCACCAAGTGTGCATTGGTAATCAGCGACAAAGCCATCAATGTTTGGCCCTATGACTCCACAGACGAAACGCCGCTTACTTTCGAATTTCCCATAGAAAGGGGCCTGGAGGACCACATGCAATTGGCAATCCTTACGCCTCCTGCTCCAGGAACCATGTTGGATCCAGGATTGGCCATTATTGATGCTATTACTGGACAGGTGAAGTTTTACGAGAGCGTACAACATGCTCCTGCGTTGGGAATAATAAAAAGCACGCTTATTGAGACTGTTATTCAAATGCTGGTCAATCAAGGCGAATACATTACTCTTGCTGAAAAAGTGGAACCAGCAGGTATAGTGGTGGCCACTTCATGGAGACGTGTGGTTTTGATTTCCTTGAGAGACTCAAAGGGTGTACCTAGCTTATCGACGTTGGAGCTCACAAAACCCTCTAAATCATCTAGACTCTTCTCCAACTGGCTTCCGGGACCCAGTGATCATCTGTTTTCGGATGAGATTGTCTCCATTAAGTCAGGCAAGATCACAAACCATGGCACTTGTCAGGAAATATTGGTGCAGGATGCCTCTGGAATATTCAAAAAGTACTTATACCAATCGTCGTCTACTGGGGCCCCTTTCATAAACCACAAGAGAAGCTTGCTGTACCGGTTGGCATCGTTCTTGGAGAATAATATCGATGCTCTGATTCCAGGCACGGTGTACGACCTCAAATTCTACGATCTTTGGCCCTTGCCACTGCAAGAGTCCCCAGAAAACGATGATTTGTTCATTACATTGGTTGGCGTTCAAAACTCCATGACTGATAGCGATGAGAGAAACTTATTTCTAGTCTCGATGAAAATCAACGATACCGGTGTGTTGGTTTTGGGGTCTCATAACCTCCCCAAACCAAGCAATCCTCTGGTGAACTATACATCAGCCAAACCCAAGTTGTTCCTCCCCAAACCGGGCAAGTCAGCTTTTGTGGTGGTTGGAAACTCGGTGATTTTGACTGACTTGAACACCAACCTCAAGACATCTCCACCTTCGAGTTTCACCTTCTACGAGCCAAAATGGCTGGACGTCATCAACTTCAAATCTTCCTTGAACATTATCGGGCTTGGTTACGAGGATGAGGTGGACGGGAACAATGCTTCGCTCGTGTTCATCACTTCTGGGTATGGCGTGGTTAGAATCGAACGGTTCAACACTGACTCCAGCCAAATTGCAGGCGACGACTTCGATCCAACGGATGCAGTTTCTTTACTCGTGTCTCGCATCCAACAAGCCATCTACTATAGTGACTCTGCTTTGGTCAACTTTGACATTGCTGATACGGTAGCAAGCACGGATGTTGTGATGACGGCAATCAGAGGAGTCATTTCCAGCATATTGGACTCTTCGTCTCCCCATCTTCCGCCGCTCTTCCCTAGCACCAGGGACTCTTTGAGCGTCCGGATCAAGCTTTTGAAGGAGTTGATTTCCTATACAGAACGCAACTTCGAGACCTATAAAACAGAGGCTTTGCCACTTATTGCGGAGGCATTGGAGAAATTGGAAGTATCCTCCATCTTGTGGAACTACTTCGATTCAGAATTGGGTTCTGCTTCGAAACATATCCTCAAAGAAGCCATTTCAAAAACTGACTTCGCCAAGAAGTGTAACTCCAAAGACTTGGTACGCTCGTTCTTCAGCCAAGGTGCCAAGGAGATTCTTCCAGTTTGGACCGAAGTCTTGGAAGGCCTCAGAGATGCAGGCACCCCATCAAAGACCATGCTCAATCTTCTTGTCCAGACTTTCCATGACTCGGTGTATCAGATCGAGAAGAGATACCTTTGGCCTGATTCAGAGGACTTCCGTCGGAAATTGTGGATTGAAGACTCCAATGTGATCATCGTTGCAGAGCAAATGTACTCGGATTTTTTTTGCTCCCAAAACGACGAGTTCAAGATTCTCACCACGCTGGAGGACCGTGCCAAGTTGCTTCGCTTGACAACTGCATTATACTTTAGTGTATGCAAGTTTATCAACTTCCAGCAATTTATCTATGACCCCAAGCTCGAGAAATCGATCAAGTGGTACCTGAACAGGAAATCCTGCTGGATAGATGCACTTTTGAAGAGGGGCCTTCTAAAAGAAGCACTTTCGCTTGGGGAGGAATACTATGACTTTCAGTCGGTTTCACTTATACTTGAAAGAGAGAGAGAAGAGACCTCTCCCGAGTACATCCAGGACAGGATCGACTACTACATGAACCGGTATGGATATGAGTTTGCATGCAAGTTGTTTGACTTCTATATCTCCCGGGACAAGCCGCAAAGGTTCCTCGTGGATCTCAAACCATACAAGCAGTACCTTGAGATGTATTTCCAGAAGAACCAGAAAAAGGCAAACAAGATTTCTTGGGTGCATTACTTGCTAAACGAGGACTTTGAGAAAACAGCCCAAGTGTTGCTCCAATCGTCCATCAGCAAGGACGTTGATAGTCAAGAAAACCGGGAGTTCAACTACTCCGTGGCAAAACTAGCAGCAGTGGCAGCTAATATGGGCCAGTCTGACACCATGAAGCTGTCAGTTCTCGAGGAGTATGCCAGAGAAGCCGAGCAAAACCTCATTGCCATAAGAATTCAGAACAAGCTCCACCAGGCGGTGGTGCGGTACATGCAGGACCATGAGGCATTGGTGACATTGTCATACTTCATGGAGAACTTCAGCAACAAGGCATTGGGAAGTCCAGAGATTGAAAAGAAAATCAAGCCCTTTTTCCACAATTTCGTGGACCAGCGGCCGCTTCCCAAAGACCAACTCATCACGTTGCTCACCAGTATTGCTCCAAAGGGCCCATTTGAGGATGTTTTCTCGGATGCCTTGATTGTGGCTGCACTGTCCAAGAACGAGAGCCACTGCATGAGTGAAGCCACGTTGATCTGGAAAAAGCTTCTCTGCATCGATAACTGGAAGCTCATCACTTCCACCAGCGACCACACCGATATCGTGACCAAGACTAGAGTCAAGGAGACGGTCATGTACAAGACATTGCACACTTTAAAGGGCTCTGATGTCTTGGGGGCCCTCAAAGAGCTCTTAAAGAGTGCCAAGGAAGCCACTGAAACTGACGACATGCTCGATGGAAACGTACAGGAACTAGTTCTCCATTATAATGTGGACGATTGGATCCGGGCCATTCTTGAAAATGGAGTCTAGCTATAAATAAATATCTTTAATGGTTTGATCTTTAATAAACTCTTAGTACTTGGTATCATTTTCTACTTAGTATCATTTAGTATCCAGTATCCAGTAACCTTTCATATAATTTCTAAAATCCTCTTCACTAAGTCTCCTCTTCGGTACCCTCCTTTTCCTCTTGGTGTAGATTCATTCTGACTAAGGTCTCCGGTAATGGGTTTGCTTGGTCCTCAGCTCCATTAGAGTACTTGAGAAGCCCCAAGGACGCTAGAGAAATGGAGTTGACGACGTTTTTCCAGTTGGAAAGTATAAGTGCCACGCTCTCTGCACCATCGGTCATGAGGTCGAGCTTCTGGCCTATGAGTTCAAGCTGGTCGGCTATTTGGCCTGTGGAGATCTGGATATCCTGGAGGTTTTTGAGCTCCTCGGACTTGGCGCTGATTTTCTGCTGTAGACTGAGCTTCATTATTTATTTTCAGTTGTATTTGTATTTGTAGCTTTGTTTATATTTTTTCTCAGTAGTAGTTGTGACGTAGTAGTGTTTTAGTAGTAGATTTGTTGCAGTAGTTGTGTTGTAGTTACTATTGTAGGTTTTATATTGACTATAGGGGCCGCGCGCAAGCGCGTTTCTGCAGGACAAGTGTTTATCCACATCTCTCTCGATAAACACAAGTAGTACACCATGGCCAGATTGTCTATAGGGCTGCAGCATTTCCAGGCCAAAGAAAGGAGACCCGAGAAGAAGCCTAGTTTGAGCGTGGAAAAGGCACAGGTACGCGTTTCCGAAGGTGCAACAGAACCCTCTGAAACAGAACCCCTTGAAACTGCCAATGAAACTGAATCCTTTGAAACTGCCCCTGGCATACCAGGAACCACTGGATCTGGATCAGAAACTACAGCACCTGGTACAGCACCACTGGAGGCAAATGATCTTAATCAAGAAGCTGCAAGGTATGCAAGCCAGAATCGGATGCTAGCTATGCGAAATTCCGAGTTGGCCATGAAAAATTCAGAGCTTTTGGGTGTGATCGAAGACTTGGAGCTCCAAATCGCTGGGCTCAAGCACGAACTCGACCAGAGACAAAGTTCTCCAGGGATCCAAATAGACAAGCTCGTTTCGATGTTGGAAAGCAACCAGATCCAGGTGCTCAGGTACATACAGAGCAATGGAAAGGAGGCCATGCTCTCCTCCAGAAAGTCCTTTGAAAACCTTAGTGGGGTAGTGTCCACCTCCACTCCGAACACCCTGAAATTGCCGCTTGACCCTTCGCTAGAAACATCCAAGTCGTCGATCGAAACCTCGCATTTGCCCGACTTCAGCTTTAATGCCCGCGCCGAGAGCACTCCTAATACCATCCGAGAGCTGTCGGACGAGTCAAGCACCATATCTGCAGATTTAGCAATGCTCGAAGATAGATCCACGCTAGACAAAACATCAAGCAAGTCTCTCATCAAAGCAGAAAGCCTTAAGAATATACTAGACAGTTTTGACTCCGGAAGACCTTCCAAGAGACCGGTGCAAAGCCCTCAGCCCCAGGAACCCGAGCTGGACCCACTAGAGTACTTTGCCAAAAGGAGGGCTTTGGATACTCGTGCACGGACATTCAGGGATCTGAAGTTACAGCCAGCACGTAGTGTGAAGATTGAGGTCAAGAACGAAAACGATGATTTCTATGGGGAAAAGCCGACCGAGAGAAAAGGACTCAAAGATGCACGGAAACCGCTATCCACAGTCTCGAGCAACGTCAATAAAAAGTCAGCCAAAGACTCCCTGGACGAGATCTTTGACTTTGTTGATAAGGTCGAGTTGTTGAGAAGCAAGCACATCAAACGAGAGAGACTGGCGTAGGTGCGGGGTGCAATAATACCGAGCAGATGCTAATTTAAACACTCATTTTCATTTTGATGAGCCCATGAGGTTCGTAGCCCGAGATTTGGAAATCTTCGAACTTGAAATCATCAATGGTTTTAATCTCTGCTTTTCTGGACTCGTCTATGACAAGTTTGGGAAACTCTTTGGGTTCACGCTCGATCTGCGTCTTGAGTGCATCTATATGGTCCAAATACACATGTGCATCACCCAATGTATGGATGAACTCACCACAATCCATATCCACCACGTGGGCCACCATCTTGGTCAACAAAGCGTATGAGGCAATATTGAATGGCACGCCCAATCCCATGTCACATGATCTCTGATAGAGAAGACAAGACAATTTGGGCCGTTTTCCCTCGGGAAAACTCACATAGAACTGGCAGAATACGTGGCATGGAGGCAAAGCCATTTTGGCAAAGTCTGGAGGGTTCCATGCGCTCATGATAATACGCCGGTCATATGGGTTTGTCTTCAACTTGTGAATGGCGTCTTGGAGCTGATCGAAGCCCTGACCGTCATAATTGTCGTCACAGGTCTTGTACTCAGCACCGAAATGGCGCCATTGGAAGCCATACACCGGACCCAAGTCCCCCACTCTGCGGTCCGTAAGTCCCAACTTGTCCAAGTACTCTCTGGAGCCATTACCCTCCCAAATCTTAACACCCTTTTCAGAGAGTTTGTTTGCATCCGTGCATCCCTCGATAAACCAAAGAAGCTCATGGATAATGGCCTTGGAAAACACCTTCTTGGTGGTGAGCAAAGGGAACGAGTCGTTGGACAAGTCAAACCTCAACTGAGGAGGTGCAAACAACGACTTGGTTCCCGTGCCGGTTCTGTCGGGGCGGAATTCACCTTCGTTGATGATTCTCTCGCATAGGTCGAGGTACGCCTGCTCTGCTGGATTTGGCATTTTGATAAGCGTAGGTTTTAAAGTTGAGGTTGAAGAAGGTGCAGAGCGTGGTGTTCAGTACGCGACTCCAAGAGACGCGCGTGGCTCGGGCCGCGTAGTAGGTTGACATAGGCGCACTGATAATGCACTGAAAATCTGTCTAGGAAAATCTGTCAGTCTAGGTTACTCTAATTCAGGCACCACTCCCAGACCATAGTATAAGGATATTTAAACTAAACAGCTGTATAGGGTAATTGTAACTATTGACAGCTATAGGTTGACTACGATGTCCTGGTTTAACCAATGGTGGCTAAATAGTCTTATGTTCCAGATGGATACACCAGAAGAATACATCAAATTGAGTCTACAAAATAAATTAAAAGTCATATTCATTAGCTATATGAAATCGGGCAATTACTTCTTCTCACCAAAGACGGCGTCAGAAGCTTGTTGCAAGAAAGACTTGTCACCGCTTCTGGAGTTGTCTCCAACAGCATTGTCAAGGGTGTCAGTGACCTTGTCCTTGGCCAACTCAACGGAACCCTTTTGGCTGTCTGGCTTCACGGCAGAGGAAATTTTGTCACTGATGTCTTTACGTCCGGCGTCACTCATTATTATGATTTGTTGATGAGAAAAAAAGGAGGAAGGGGGATTCTGGTCCTCCTTATATAGTCCAGTATCCGAGGCCACAGATCCATAGATGGTTGCTATTGCAGCTAAGGTCACTCTTGGGCCGACCATTGTGCAGGGCGAGCCACATCCTTGCTATGCCCCACACTGCGGGCCTCGCAACCCAGCATCCTCTGATCTGCACCGCCACGCCCATTCTCCCCTTAAAACGTGTGGCTGCAGGAACGATACAGGCCTTACCGTCTAATACCAGGCCAAACCCACGGATCAACGGTGTCGGCCTATTTCCAGTGCCCATAAATACTACAACCGTTTAAGTGTAAATATTAACTTCTATCAAAGTCATGAACTATCAACTACCATGAATTTAGTATAAATTCTAACTACTTAAATTACTACTAACTATAAAATATTAAGTACTAAAATTACCATTTCTACAAATCACATTAATTCTAATAGTTATTTCTTGGTCTTGTGGCTTTGTTGCTCAGTAACCAGCAACTGAAGGTTTAGTGCGGACTTGGACGTTTCATCTTCATGCCGGCCAGCTGTTTACATTTGGCCCCAAGTTGGTGCTGCACATCGGCTGACCCAGTCACGCTGCGCCAATGGCGACGGAGTCCCGAAACTTAACAGTACGTCATGCTAGCTTCCGCGTCCTTCTATTAGCGTTGGTGTATCATATGGTTTTCCTGCTCCGCTTCTTATTGTTGCTGGAGTCGCGACCGGTGCAGATCTTTAGCAATCTTGGGAAGCTTTGCGCTGCGCGCATGAGTGCTGCTGCTCCGGTTAATTGAGATGTAGCCAGGCGAAATACTTGAACCATTTGGGCTCCACCAACACACACGTAGCTTTGGCTACCTCCACACTGGGATCCCCACTGGCACTCATGGTGCTTAAATTACCATCTATCACCACTTTACGGCCCTTGAGACTGGCGATTTTGGCCTTCAACACGAGCGTGCTGTTGGGTGGTGCTTGGTTCAAGAAGTCTATGGAGAGACTCGCGGTCACGCCCTTCTTGGAGGGGAGCCGTGCAAATCCACACGAACAGAGCCCCTCATCCAAAATCGTAGCCGTGACTCCGTTATGAATAAAACCATCGGAATCGAGGAGCGAGTCTCCAACGTGGAAGAACGCCGTGTACTCTCCAGTTTCCTTATTGGAGAACGACACTGGGTCGATCTCAAAGAGCCTGTCTCCATACAAAAGACCCAGAGACACGTAGTTATGCCGGTGATGCACGGGGAACGTCTCGCTGGACCGCTTCTTGATATTAGCATTGTCGCTGTCTAGACGTCTGTAGAGTTCCGATTGTTCGATCCTCGTGAGGGCTTCTTGGTTGACTGTGTAGTTGGGACGAGGACCCAAATTGCTTCTTCTCCAGTCTGCAGGGAAGAGGGCGAAGCCTGCTCCAAATGCAAGAATGGGGGTGGTGAATCGGGTAAATCTTCTAAAGGACATGGATAATTGACGTAGTGTGGAGATGATGACTTGATAATGCGGAGCCTGTAATATAGACTTTAAATTGTTTCATAAACTGTCTAATAGTGCTTCGTAAACTGGTTTAAAGACGCTGCATATAAACCAGTGAAACTATAATATGATTATGAAAAATGACACTGTTTAAATAAAGACGGCTTAGTATGATTTTTATGTTTGGTGTATGTCTCGTACTGCGTGTTGGGTACTTGAAGGTTAGCATCGCAGAGGTCTTTTCGTATGCGGCACGTGACTTCATGGTCCAAAAAACTAGAGTAGGCCATTGAGCTGAAGATACAGTATTTCCGACCCCAAAAAAGAATCCATTACACTATAATTCCCACCAAAAAACGCACCTTCCCATTTCTATTATTAAAACGCGTTTGTTGGTGAACGTCAATCGTTTGTGGTGAAGTTCACTTCCTGCAGTATCACGAGTAGCGCTATCGTAAGACCACAGACCATTAAGGCCCTCAGAACATCCACCATAACTCTGGCACGGCCCGTCACCCGTCACTTCCATCCCCCCATAAGCGTGCAGCCATCATGTCGCTCCGCAAAGACTTTCCGTCACTTCGAAAACTGCGACCCTCGGGTGTTGTGCCTCGAAATCTACTAAACCAGCCTGTGCATAAAATATCCGTCCCTACTATCGACACCATCAACTCTGGGGCTTCATACATCACCGATCCCTTAAACGTCGAGGAAAAGATCCGCAGCGCAGACATCAAGACATGTTTCTTCACCTCCATCCTCATCCAAGAGAACGGCTTGGCTGCTGAGCCTTTCTTTACCATAGGCATTCAAGGGATCAACCACAACGGCAGCGAGATCCGAGCTCACAACTCCGACTTAATCCTCCTGCTTTCGGCAAACACAGAATACCTATATTTCACGAAAAGCCTGGTGTACATCAACAAACTAGTAGTCCCCAGGATGTCCATCAAGTTCTTGTACTTTAGTGACGACAAGTTGAGTGTTCTCTTCATACTACAGAAGAACTTCGGATACATTTTTGCCCGCTTTTCCAAAGAAGATACTTCGCTCTGTGATTTCCTTACGAAGAATACAAACCACTGGTTAGAATCTGCTCCTGTGGTGTTGGAGTCTGGCAGAATAGAGAAAAGACTCCGAGACGAGATCGAGAAGAGGGAGAATTCCCACTTGTCTTCAGAGAAGATTATTACCTACAGAATGGAGCCCGAGAAGGTGGATTCAAGCCCCCAAAAACCTATTAACATATCCTCGGAGTTGCCCTCCAAAGTTATTGCTGATCCTCTTAGCAAACTACCAAATATAACCAGTCCCAATACGCGCCCACTGTCTCACATACCACGCCAAACTCGGTCGTATTCAAAGGCAAGCACTGAAAGAGTTATTTATGACGAAGTCGACGATGAAGATGCCGATGAAGACTTCGAAGTGTTGAAGGATTCTGACTCAGAGCCCATCATAAGAGAAGCTCCTGCAAACTTTGACCCTCCGCTCAAGTATTCGTTGCACAACGGTAAGAAGTTCATTATCTCCTACAACGACTTCAAAACCTTGTACAATAACGACTGGATCAACGATACCTTGATTGATTTTTTTATTGCATACGACATGGACCATGCCGTTCACGAACTAAAGGCAGTAAATGAGAACAACATCTACGCATTTAATTCGTTCTTCTTTACCAAGGTCTTTTCCCGAACAGAAGGCCAAGAGTCCCCGTCATACTACGAGAACGTGCGCAGGTGGCTAATGAAGATAGACCTCATGAGCTACAACTCGGTCATCATTCCCATAAACGAAAACTTGCATTGGTACTGTGCTGTGATCAAGAACCTACCCCGGCTTTTAGCACACGCCAAATCCCAGAGGCTAGAGTCGTCTCAGGAATCCTTCGAGGAGCCCAAAAAAAAGAAGGCTTTAGTGGACGTGAATATCATCGATTCGCTCAGACAACCCCACACAAATATCACGGCACCATTGAAGAGGGTTATTAAAGAGTACTGCCTCGAGAAACATGGTGTTGAAATTTCCACCGAATTGATTAGGTTTAATTCTGTGGGTGTTCCGAGGCAACGGAATTTCAATGATTGTGGCATCCATGTTATCTACAACATACAAAAATGGCTATCAGAGCCGGAAACCTGTGAAGCTATATGGAGGAAACACTCTAAATCTGCCATGCGCTCATACTTCAAGTCATCCGAGAGAAGTGACATGCGACAGAAATTGATTACCATTCTTCTAGATCTACATTCCAAGCAGGACCATGAGCAGAGGAGTGATAAAGCGAATGAGGAGACTCAAAGTGAAGACGATATCGAAGAAATATCTTACTTATCGTCTAAACCAGCAAACGAAGAACCCCATCGCAGCGAAGAGAAAGGCACTGAAGGTGAGACCAAGGATTTAGCACATCTTCCAAACGAACCAGAAATCTCGAAGGAACCAGAAATCTCGAAGGAACCAGAAGTTTCAAGGAAAACAGAACCCTCAAAGGAACTGGAACCCTCGAAAGAGGCAGGTATTGTTCCTTCAGATTCATGGGTTTCAAGAGAGCCAGAGAATGTTTCAATGTATTCATCTGTTTCGAAGGAGCTGGAGACTTTAGAAAAGCTAGAGCTTTTGAAGGAACCCGAGATTTCAAAGAAGCTAGAGTTTGTGAAGGAACTCGAGATTTCAAAGAAGCTAGATTTTTTAAAAGAACCAGAGCTTTCAAAAGTTTCAAACGAGCCTGACCAATTTTCAATGGAGTCACTGATGATTTTGAAGGAACAAAATATCACTTTCGAGTCCACAGAGAAAATGAAGTCGCTTCCTGCAGATGAGAGGAATTCATCAAACCCAGGGCTGATAAAAAACAGCGAGGAAGAATCCGGTACATCAGATGAAGTAGAGATCACGACAAAACCGGTCAAGAGCTTCACTACTATCTTGCAAGAGGTCGGAAAGCCCCATAAACGAACATTAGATCCAAGAATCCTTGAAAGAGAGGAAAATGCACTCTTAAGGAAGGAAGAACCCGTCAATAGTCTTGGACTCATGGTTGTGGAACATCCCCAGATCCGCAAGCTCTGCAACAAACTACATCCCAAAGCCCACACGATCACATTCTTGAATAAGATGTTTCCAAACCACAACAAGCACTACGACGAGCTAAAGCAAAAACACATCCAAGGACTCACCAAGAAATATGATGATTCAAACACCCTTCGAGAACTCAAGGCAGTGGAGGCATCTTTCGAAGAGCTTCTACAGGAACCGGCAGCACCCATGGACGAGCCTTTTGTGATCCAGGAGTCTGAGGATAGCGGAGGTGAATTGAACCGGAGTGTGGGTGACTTAAAGATTTCCGAGGACGAAATGGGTACCACAGGCCAGAGAAAATACACATTGAGCAATACGCCCGAGGCCACGCGAGTGTTCATGAAGCAAGCAGAGGAAACTTCACCTTCGAAATTATCAAAGTCCCTCCATATGCGTGGCACATCACCTGATACTTACGACAGTCTTAGTGATATAGAGATATTGGAGGATGATGTGGAGATACTTCTGGAGGTATCCGGAGCAGGAATTCGCACCCAAAGTAAAGCCAGGGATTTGAGGGAAAAAAATCGCCTAGTCTCACAGGAAAAAAGAGCCTTGGGCTCACAGGGAAAAGGCCTAAGCTCACAGGAAGAAAGCCTGATTTCACACCAGAAAAGTTACCTGAGTCCAGCCCAAAAAAACCACAGGGAAATTGAAGACGATGCAGTTGTCACAATAGAAGAAGAAAATAGCGACACACCCCGGGAAATCAATTGGGATTTTGAATTGCTGAAATCGTCTAAGAGAAGACGCCTAGGCCATTCTACCGTGCTCAAAGAGTTCTATCCATACTAGTCGCACCCAGTGTGCACGCGGACTCAGGCCAGCACCTACACCTCATTCTAACACCTACAAAACGCATTCACCTCCCATACACATACACCTTCGGATTCACCCACATCCCCATCCACATTTACACAACACGTGTTCTTTGCACACGCACCGCTAGTCTATATATTTCCAAGCAACATACCTTTTCATACTATTGGCCAGCTAGAACCGGCTACTTAGAACTATCTCCATCTACTTCTATACGCAATGAGTTCCACAGATGTGCCGCCCCCCGTTCCGCCCAAATCCCCATCTCCAGAGACCCAAATCTCGGGATCAGAGGCTCAAAATTCCGTTTCAGAGGCTCAAAGCTCAATTGAGCTGGCACTTTCCGACCAATCCAAGCCCAATTCCCCACTGTCTTCGTCTCCAGGAATCCCTCCGGCTCTACCTGCCCGTAAGGCTTCTCTGCTTGTTCCCACTTACAACATGGAGTCGCCAATGGCCCTTATACTCGTGTATAGACAGGGGGAGATGCTTGAAACACTAGAAATGGCCACACCGGTTGGGGCTTTGGCCAATATGAAGGTGGATATCAAGGCCAAGCTTGCTGAACTGTTGGCAGGAGAAGAAAATTGGGCTCCTCTGGAAGAGTTTTGGGTGGAATTGGCCTCCAATTACTGCAACAAGTACATCCGGGGTCAGGACTTGTCTATCTTTGAGAAACGGCTTCTTAAGGGGGTACCAGAGAAGATCAGGGCTGTGCTTTACCTTAAAGTGTTGAATATTCGATCAGTTTTGGACCCCAAAAACTACCAGACTTTGTTGAGAAAAACAAGATCTACGAGCTATGATGATTTGGGCTTGAGCAAGAGCTCGGTGGGTGCTCAATGTGACGTTGTACAGGTGTTTGAAGTATGCGCAAAAGAGAGTTCTTCTGTCACATCACACCTCTTGAATGGGTTCAAGCTCCAGTTCTTTGGGGGCCTCTCGCAGCATTTGCAAGAGATCACTAGCTTGAACACCCAGGAACAACTCGCTGTGCTTTTCAAACTCGACGCTTTATTCCAAAGTGAACCTTGGGAAGAATACTACTATAAAGCTACGCGTGGGCTTGAGGAGCTAGTGCCCCTGGTATTTGCTCACTTGAACAAACACGAAGTGGATGCCACATGTATCTTCAAAAACGTCAGCTACAACTTGTTCCTGAGCTTACCTACCCAACAAACATTCTCCCTTGCAATCGTGGACTTTTTTATTTTGGAGGGATTTGATTACCTTCTTCGACTTGCAATTTCCATGGTCATCAAAGATTCAGCCCAAATTTTGAGCTTGGAGGGAACTCAGCTCCACAACTACCTCAGCTCACAGGAATTCTTACAGTGTGTTGACCACAGCACCGTGGAACATTCTACGGAGGTGGACTTTGCCATTATAAAATACGAGAACAAGTTCAGATTGGCCAACTCGAACTTTTGCTCGGGAAACGATAACGAACTCTCCAACCTCAAAGAGGCCAACTATGAGCTCCAAACCAAATTATCGGAGATGAAAGGCAAGATTGCTACGTTGGAAAAAATCCATGCCGAGGTGCAGCAGGACATTAAGGACTACAACAAGAAACTCGTGGACTCAACAGCAGAGAAGGAGATGCTCGTGACCAAGAAACGTGACTTGGAGGAGAAGTACTCGCAGCTCACCATGAACGAGAACCTCACCAATACCATCAAGGCCAACCATGACATTTCCACGGCCAATGCAGAGCTCTCGTCACAAGTTGAGGAGCTCAGGGCGAGGGTGGAGAAGAAGAGAGAAAAACAAAAGAAACGAGGCAGCATAGTGGGATAATTACATGACGTTAGCTATTTTGCAGGCTATTTTGCAGTCTCAGTCTCAGCCTCTGCCGTAACTTTGCTAAAGACAACACTTTTTCTAGAGACAGCACCTTTACTAAAGACAGCACCTTTACTAAAGACAGCTAAAGACAGCACCTCACTAGAAACCGCATTCGTCCCCAGTGACTTGATAAATGAAAGGATAGTGAAAAGCCATCAGCATAGTGAGAAGATAAGCAGATACTGAGACAATAAAATGGATTAAACAGTAGATAGTAGTAAGGATAGAGAAAATTATTTGAAGTCTAGTTGAAAGCAGCCAATGCCTTTTCTGCAGTCTCGGTAGCAGAGGCTGGGTTGACTCCAGTGACCAACTTTCCATCTGTCACAGTGAAAGAAGCCCATGGGTCTGCAGGCTCAATATAGTTTGCTCCTGCATACAAAGAGCCTTCATTGGGTGTCTTCAAGTTCCTGGCTTTCATGATATGGTCGACCTTCAACAATTTCTCTCCATAATTAGTGAATCCAGTAAAGTTCTTTCCCTTGATAAACTATTCGCCATGTTCCGTTTTGATATTTTCGAAGATAGCTGGGCCATGACAAACGGCTGCAACTACACTACCTTTCTTGGCAATGGCCAAAATATGTTGATGCAAATCCTTGGCTTCAGGGAAATCAAAAATGGCTCCATGACCACCAGCAGCAAAGAAAATATTATAATCTGCAGGATATATGTCTGAAGCCTTTTTAATATTTTTGGTGGCCTTGATAAATGGGTGCGTATCATCATTGGCAATCACCAGAGCCTCAGCAAAGTCTCCCACCAAAGAATGTTCGTCACAGCCAAAAGTGACTGTTTCTGAAACCAAAGTCACGTCAGCTCCACCGTCAACAAGTACCTTCCATGGGTGAAAAGCTTCATCGAAAAAGATTCCAGTCTTGGCTCCATCGTCGTAGAAAGGCCCATAGTAGCTGGAGAGTGCAAGTAAGACTTTGACCATTGTAGATGAGTTTTTTTATTAGTTCAAGTAATTTTTTAGTAGTTTTTTAGTAGTTTTTTAGTAGTTTTTTAGTAGTTTTTTAGTAGTTTTTTAGTAGTTTTTTAGTATGTTTTTAGTAGTTTTTTAGTAGAAGTGTATCTCCACTGCACAGTCTAGTGGACATGTATATATGTGGTGGGGATTGACATCCGCACTGCTCACGTCATAATGGAAACACACCTCCGCACTATAGTGCTTGAGTCAAGATAATGTTCCCGAACTAAAACTAGTTTTTTTTTTTAATTTAGACTAATTGTAATCAGGGGGTACAAACCCTTACAAGCGTCTCTCTCAGTACCACTATCACTATATCTCTTATTATGTTTAGTGTCTTACAGTGTCAGTGTCTTACAGTGTCAGTGTCTTACAGTGTCAGTGTCTTACAGTGTCAGTGTCTCTAGTGCCATAGTGCCATAGTGCCTATATGGAAAACCTATTTCGCTCACTAAAAATGTCAATACTTAATTGCCTAATTTCTATTATCCAATCACCTCTTCTCTTTAGGATTTAGTAGTGTGGTATTGGAGTAATGTATTACTGGGACAGGTATAGAGCAGTGTATGATGAGTAGGCTAATGGCCTGAGTGAGAGGACTATAAGCTATATACAAATTGTTCATTGTTCACCTGATGTTTTTTTTTTGCAGCTAAGGGGAGAATGAAATTGTGAGAGAAAAAGAGCCTCTTAGTCTATATTACTCTTTAGTTTGTTGTCTTCCTTTGCAGTATTGTAAATGGAGCTTTATGCGCATTAACGGTGGCATGTCGCAGTCCTACACAATGTAGATCAACGGCGCTCAGCTTATGCTCTATAATCTACACCAATTCAAATACCAGCTATTTCAAAAACCACCAAAATGCCACAGGAACACGTTGGAGTTGTAGGTGCCGGACTCGTGGGGTGCCTTACCGCATTGGCATTTTCGAAAAAAGGCTTCCAGGTTAGTCTTTTCGATATGAGAGCAGACCCCCGGGCCGAAGCATCCGTCAAGTCTTTACGGTCCATCAATTTGGCCGTCAGTGACCGGGGGATCAGGGCTTTGGAGTACGTAGACCCTCAAATGGCCGAAAGGGTGCTTCGTCATGTGATTCCCATGAAGGGCCGCATGATCCATGATTCTACGGGGACAAAGCAAGAGTCCCAGTTATACGGGCTCTTTGGCGAGAGCATCAACTCCATTGACCGCCAGTTCTTGAACAATTGCTTATTGGACGAGTTGGATATGACGTCAACAAAGCTTTTTTTTTGCCACAAGCTTGTGGCCGTAGAGAATATCAAGGAAGACGGCAGACCAGAGCTTGTTTTCACTGATAAAGACGGCCAGACCAAGAGAATGGACTTTGATTATATCATAGGGGCCGACGGAGCCCACTCACAGTTCCGCTACCAGATGCAAAAAGGCATGAGGATGGACTTTTCCCAGAAGTACATCGACATGCAGTATATGGAGCTTTCCATTCCGCCTGTGGAGGGAGCAGACGCTGATAGCCGTGAACGGTTTTCAATTGACCCCAACCACCTCCATATCTGGCCCAGAAAGGACTACATGCTCATAGCGTTGGCCAACCAGGACGGGTCGTTCACCTCCACGTTCTTTAGTCCTTGGAAGCTCATTGAATCCATTACTTCCAAAAGCGAGTTTCTTGCCTTTTTCCGCAAAAGCTTCCCGGATGCTTATGAGCTTATTGGAGAAGAGGGATTGGCCTATGCCTTTGAACACCAGCCTCGAGGCTCGTTGATGCAGGTCTCGGTGTCCCCATACGCTAGTCTCAACAATAGGGCAATTTTGCTTGGAGACGCTGCTCACTCCATGGTGCCTTTTTACGGCCAAGGAATGAATTGCGGCTTCGAGGACGTGCACGTGTTGATGAAACTCATAGAGGAGAGTACAATGCAAGAGGCTTTTGGCAAGTATACCCAGGAACGTGCGGACGATTTAAAGGCAATATGCAAGTTGGCCTTGGACAACTACTACGAGATGTCCACCAAGGTCACCAGTCCTTTATACTTGCTCCGCAAAAAAGTGGATTTTTATCTTGGAAAATACGCCAATGGGGTGTTGTTCTCGTGGATTCCTTTATACTCCATGATCTCCTTCCGAGGAGATATTCGCTACTCGAAAGCGATCGAGATTGAGAAGCGTCAAGCCCGAATTTTGAACGTTATTCAGTACGTGACTGTTGGAGGAGTGGGTCTCTTAGGCCTTGCCCGGTTAGCCCAATACTTTAGCCGGAGATGACCATTATGTTGAAGTCACTGACTGACAAAAGCAATTGGGACCTAAAGTGAACAGTTATTTCAGAATTCATAGTGAACCCAGAAATCTACAGTGATTTGCAGGAAAGACATTTTAATGCGATTCACTGGATTTTACAATGTTTTAATGGTGATTTTTTGCTCAGTGGAGGGTGGTGGATGGTGGTGGGTGCGGCCCGATGCAGCTCCATCTTTCGCAGTCATGGTAGAAAAACCCGCACAGAAATATCACGAAAAAATTCTTTGGAAGTGAAAAACGAATCGCTCCTTGACCTCCATCAAACTTGTACATAGATAGAACAAACGGAAGCAATAGCTCGCAGCTTGTGAATACCAACCCTAGAAAATCACATTGCGCCACACCCCGTATATCCTCGTCAACATGTTACGCCACTCACTTGCCAGACAAATACGTCCAGTGAATGTCAGACCCATAACCGCCACGCAAACAAGACTATTGAGTGCCAGCCAGGTATGGAGCAACGAGAACAAAGGCAAATCGCCATTGGAGGTCTTTTTTCAAACTTTCAAGAGCGAGGTCAAGAAGTCCAACGAGCTTAAGGAGAACATCAAGGCATTGCAGGATGAGACCGGAAGAGTTGCCGAGAGCGAGGCGTTCAAGCGGGCCAAAGAAGCTTATGACAATGCGCAAAGAGGCAGTTCTGCTGCGGGAAAAGTGGCCAAAAAGACTGCTGAGGCTGTGGGAGAAGTGGCTACTAAGGCCTGGGAGTCGCCTGTGGGCAAAGGTGTTAGAAACACCGTGAGAACCAGTGCCGAGGTTGCAGACAAGGCGTTCGAGCCTGTGCGGAAGACCCAAGTCTATAAGGACATTGGAAACGTCATTGACGATGGTTCGTCCACTGCATATGGTGGCTTCTTGAGCAAAGAACAGAGAGAAGCGTTGAGAAGAAAAGAACTAGAGAGAAGATTGACCGACAAGAATGCTTGGCGTCCAGTCAAGGAGAACGAGGAGGCCGGTGGTGCTTTGGTTTCCACCAACCACAAGGCTAAAGGCCCTAGTGCCGGAGAAAAGTGGGCTGAATTCAAGTTGAAGAGCCCCGTGGGCCGGTTCATTGTGCTCATGAAAGAAAAATGGGACGAGTCAGAAAACGGGTTGATTTCTTTGGTCAGAACCATCATTGAGAAGGTGACCGGCTTCTTCTCCGAGACCGAACAGGCACAGGTTGTCAAGCAGTTCAGATTGATGGACCCCACGTTCAGAATTACGGACTTCACCAAGACCTTGACCAACTACATTGTGCCGGAATTGTTGGACGCATACATCAAGAACAACGACCAGGTGTTGAAGCAATGGCTCAGTGAGGCTCCCTTTAATGTGTGGCAAGCCAACAACAAGCAGTTTATTCAGCAAGGGTTGTTCTCCGACGGTAGAATCTTGGACATTCGTGGAGTCGACATTGTCACGTGCAAGATGTTGCAGCCTAACGACGTGCCGGTGGTGGTTGTTTCTTGTCGTGCACAAGAGATCCATCTCTACAGAAAGGCCAAGACGGGTGAGGTTGCTGCTGGAACTGAGGACCACATTCAAATGAGCACCTATGCCATGGTATTCACCAGAATCCCAGAGGAAATGGACAACGATGTGACTGACGGCTGGAAGGTGATTGAGTTTGCTCGCGGAGGCTCCAGACCGTTCCACTGATGCAAGTAAGAACCAACAGGACAACAGTGGATGTGACAATAACCACCTCAGCTTGAAGATCCTCTAATGAAGATCAACAATGATTATTAGTATATAATGAAGACTACAGACTACTCAGAAACCCACCATTCAGTACATACAGTCAGTGTGTGTAGTGTGTAGTGTGTAGTATATAGTTTGTAGTATGTAGTGTGTAGTGTGTAGTATGTAGTGTGTAGTATGTAGTGTGTAGTATGTAGTGTGTAGTATGTAGTGTGTAGTATGTAGTGTGTAGTATGTAGTGTGTAGTATGTAGTGTCTAGTATGTAGTGTCTAGTATGTAGTGTCTAGTGTCTAGTATGTAGTGTCTAGTGTGTAGTACATAATATAGTACATAGTATACAAAACTCAGTGTATAAAAAGGGTCCAGTGTCTAGTGCATAGTAAATGTGCTTAATATTAGTGGTATAGTACATAATGAGTACATAGTGTATAGTACATAGTGTATAGTACATAGTGTATAGTACATAGTGGGGAGATATACATGAGATACAGTAATATACATAGCATTAGAGTATCAATAAAGTAGTAGCATCAATAAAGTAGTTTAGAATATTTAACAGTAGTCAATGAGACCATCGAAACTTACATGGGTCTCACTCACTCAGTCCCAGTCTGAGTCTCAGTCTCAGTCTCGGTTTCACTCACCGCACTCACTAGACACCAAGAGACACACGACGTATAACCAAAAGACTATGATACTGAATTTCGAGTTTCCACTTTCTAACATCTAAATTCTAATTTTCAATACTACTACATTTTACTCCTAGTCACCAAGAGTCAGTAGTCCTCTAAGTGTAGTCCTTCAAGTGTAGACCTACAGTGCTCAGTGCTCAGTGTAGTGTCTCAGTATAGTGTGTCAACAGTGATCAGTACAGTCTCAAGTGTAATGTCCTGAACAGAGTATATTCAAACCAGAGCATTTTGTAATAATAAACATAATAAGTAGTCTAGTCATAAGTCTAGTAAATTAGTTATGAGTCTCGCGAAATAGAATTGTTACAGATTCTTATAGATTGTTATAGAATTTGTATGGAGTGGTCTTATGGTGGGTGTCAGTCTACTTCAATAGTGGCTATAGTCTAGTCCAGTAGTCTAGTCCACTTATAGTCTAGTAGTATAGCCCACAAACATAATGCAGTTGTAGTCTAGTTATAGCCTGGTTATAGTCTGGTTATAGTCTGATTTAGCCTATTTATATCAATAATGAATTATCATCTACAGAAGGATATTCATTTTGGAATGTAGATCAGTCTTGTATAGTAGGTGTCGGGCCGCAGATCATTTGGACAGGACTGAAGGCAGATATTCAGCCGGGCCGCCTGCACGCAGCGCACCGGCTTTGATCGAGCAAAAAAAACACGCACCTCTTACCATCTACTCACTGTCAGTTTAAACATGTCGGAGGAATTTGCAACCAAGGAAGAGCAGGAAACCATTTTTGCCCGGTTGAAACAGAACCCGGCCAACCAGACATGCTTTGACTGCTCCAACAAAAACCCCACCTGGACGTCTGTTCCCTTTGGCATCATGCTTTGTTTGGAGTGTTCTGCTGTGCACCGGAACTTGGGAGTCCACATCACATTTGTCAAGTCGCTGAACTTGGACCAGTGGCGAAGAATCCAGTTGAGAAACTTCAAGTTTGGCGGTAATCTTGTGGCCAAGGAGTTTTTCCAGAAGAACGGTGGCTCCCAGTATGTCAATGGGAAGGCTGATCCTAACGCCAAGTACACCAGTCCTGCTGCCAAGAAATACAAAGAGAAGTTGCTGAAAACGGCGCAACAGGATGCTCTCAAACACCCGGATGTGGTGACGCTTGAAGATGATCTGGACTCCTTGAGCTTGGTTGGGGGTAGTGGTTCCAACACGGCCTCCACCGATGATTTTTTCTCCAACTGGACGAAACCTACGGTTGAAACGGCCTCTCCATTGAGCCTGAGAGCAAACACCCCTGGTTTGGGCGACGACGTCTCTGTGGCTCCCAAGAAGACCACTGCTCCTCGTGCCTCTGCCATCAGAGCAAACAGAACACCTGCTTCCACTGGAAAATCGTCTATTTTGTCGTCCAAGGGTAATGCTCCTAAGACCACGCGTGCCAGAAGAGTGAACAAGGCCGAGGAGATTGATTTCGATGAGATTGAGAAGAAGGCCAAGCAGGAGGCTGAGGAAGCAAAGTTGTTGGGTTACAAGCCAGGCGAGGAGCTGTCTATGAACAAGCCTGCTGCTCCCAAGGCAACGCCATTGTCATTAGGCTCGAGCAATGCAGAAAAGCCAGCCAGCACTTCAGCCCCAAGTATCAATTCTCAGGTCCATGATACAACGGTGAAGATCCAGAAGTTGGGTTTCGGAATGGTCAATGGTACCAACACCACGGAACCTACCACCAAGAAGGCTTACAAGGAGGTGCAGTATACCGGAAACGTGGCCAACAAGTACGGAACACAGAAGGGTATCTCTTCAGACGAGTTCTTTGGCAGAGGACCCCAGTTCGATGAGGCAGCCAAGAGTGAGGCCCGCCAGAAACTCCTGGCATTCAATGGAGCACAATCCATTTCGTCCAGCTCGTACTTTGGGGAAGATGAGGAACAGCAGAATGGAGGCTCGGGCTCGCGTGGCCATGGTGGAGGAGGGCTTACTGGCTTGGAGTCTACGGCCCGAGACATTGCGTCGCGGTTCAGCGGCAATGCCAACCAGGATTTGGATGTGTTGAAGGACGCATTAGAGGAGGGAGCTACGAAGCTTGGCGGTTACTTGAGAGACTTCTTGCGTTAGGCCGACGATTATACCAATACATATAATAACAGTAGAAAACGCGGGCATGCAAGGAACACTTTGGAGCGGAACTCCGGTCATGCAAGGGCAACGAACCAAAGTAGTCATGGCAATAAACCCAAGCCCAATGTGAACAAATATTACTGAATTCCAACCCAATGACTTATTCATGTATACCAAAAATTACAGTAGTGAAACACTTGGCCGAGGCGAGATATACATGCGCACGTGATACATAATAGTGTGATGTAATTGCAGCGAACTAAAATAGAATAAGAATCTCAGTTGCGCTGACTCAATAGTGCAGGAGAAGTGGATGTGTGGCGAAAAGCAAAAGTGAAACATGAAACAACAAGTGTGATCGGATTCTCTGCACATAAGCCCAAATTCCCCATCAAGTAATCCTACCAGTCATCACGGAGCCAGCAAAGTGCGTGTGTCAAGGATAATGTGAAGGTGAGGGATTTGGCGAGGTGCATCTGTCATGGCAAACGCGCCGTTCCATAAAAGTGCTCTCCAGGAATCCACACCACGGTCCTAGACCCGCAACTCTTGGCGCCGCAAAAACCTGTGTTGGATTTCCCCAAAGAAGGACATGTCGCCAATAAATATTTTCGAGGCGTATCCCCTTTTTGTGACGGGGCAGGAATGCTGACTAACGTCGTCAGTGACGATACCTGTTTTGCGGAGGGTGCAGGACCCCCGGATTTTTCTTGACATAAGCTCATGCGTCTGACTATATGCACGCTGCTTGCGTATACTTGCTTCTTAGAGGCCTCCAGGCCGTGGATACACACACAATGGGGCCGGAGTGCAGCTGGAAAAGGTCTCGGATTAACCCAAGGAATTGTAGATATAATCAGAAATTTTCCCCAGTTCTTGGGAGAAACTGGAACACTCATCGGGGGTGCCGGGGCAATTCTCGGGGGAATTCCCCGCTGGTTGAGTCTATCGCTAGTGCCCCGCGACTGGTGCTACTAACCAGTGCAGCTCATGCCTACCAGACAATAGAAACTCGAAACTTCTCCGCTCCTATGGGGGGGCCAGCTCCTGCATGGCTCATGCATGACTGAAGTGGGACTTGCTCGAGCCGTGTAAACCGCTAGACTTTCTTAGTATATAAGCAGCAGCACCTGCTGCACCTTTCGCACACAATCCATGGAAACCATGTCTGATTCAAACACTAATTTGCACGACGTTAAAGGCGACTCGTCCTCGTCTGTGTCCTCTGATAAGAGAATTGACGATAATAATGTGCAGTTACTTAAGCAAGCTGATGAGAGGGAAGGTGAACATGGTAACATCTTGTCGCAGTATTCGGAGAGACAAACCATTCAGATGGGCCGCAACTATGCCCTCAAGCATAATTTAGACCCTGAGCTTTTCGGCAAGGCTGCAGCCGTGGCTCGGAACCCAGCGGAATTCAATTCCATGAAATTTTTAACGGAAGACGAGAAAATCGCTCTTAATAAGGAAGCTATCAATAAATGGCACATTCCTCCCAAGTTGGTGGCCGTGATTGCTTTGGGCTCAATGGCTGCGGCAGTGCAGGGCATGGACGAGTCAGTGGTCAATGGAGCAACGCTATTTTACCCCACGGCCATGGGGGTCCGCGATATGAAGGATGCGGATCTTATTGAAGGCTTGATCAATGGTGCTCCTTACCTTTGCTGTGCTATTGTTTGTTGGTCTTCTGATTTCTGGAATCGGTTGATGGGTCGTAAATGGGTCATTTTCTGGACCTGTTTCATCTCGGCCATTACTTGTATTTGGCAAGGCTTGGTGAGTTTGAATTGGTACCACTTGTTCATTGCTCGGTTCTGTCTTGGACTCGGTGTGGGTGTGAAATCTGCTACTGTTCCAGCATACGCAGCCGAAACCACTCCTGCTAAGATTAGAGGCTCGTTGGTGATGCTTTGGCAGTTCTTTACTGCCGTGGGTATTATGTTTGGATATGTTGCTTCTTTGGCTTTCTACTATGTGGGAGACCATGGCATCAAGGGAGGCTTGAACTGGAGATTGATGTTGGCCTCTGCTGCCATTCCGGCCATTATTGTTCTTTTCCAGGTTCCCTTTGTGCCCGAGTCTCCTCGTTGGTTGATGGGTAAAGAGAGACATGTTGATGCTTTTGACTCGCTTAAGCAATTGCGTTACAGTGAGATTGAGGCTGCCCGGGACTGCTTCTACCAGTACGTGTTGTTGAAGGAGGAGGGTGCATACGGAGAAGCTCCATACTTCAAGAGACTCTGGGAAATGTTTACCGTCAGAAGAAACAGAAACGGTGCACTTGGTGCTTGGGTGGTGATGTTCATGCAACAGTTCTGTGGTATCAATGTGATTGCATACTATTCGTCTTCCATCTTCGTGGAGTCCAACTTGTCTGAGATCAAAGCCATGTTGGCATCGTGGGGTTTTGGTATGATCAACTTCCTCTTTGCCATTCCTGCATTCTACACCATCGATACATTTGGTAGGAGAAACCTTTTGCTTACCACTTTCCCGTTGATGGCGCTCTTCTTGCTTATGGCGGGCTTTGGGTTCTGGATTCCGTTTGAAACAAAGCCCCAGGGCAGATTGGCATGTATCACCATTGGTATTTACTTGTTCGCATCGGTCTACTCGTCCGGTGAAGGGCCGGTTCCCTTTACCTATTCGGCCGAGGCGTTCCCCTTGTACATTAGAGACATCGGTATGGGCTTTGCTACGGCCACGTGTTGGTTCTTCAACTTCATCTTGGCTTTTACATGGCCTCGGTTGAAGAATGCCTTCAAGCCACAAGGTGCATTTGGCTGGTACGCGGCATGGAACATCATCGGCTTCTTCCTTGTGTTGTGGTTCTTGCCTGAGACTAAGGGCTTGACCTTGGAAGAGTTGGACGAGGTGTTCAGTGTTTCGTTGAGAAAACACGCCCACTACCGTAATAAGGAGTTGATCCACAATTTCCGCAAGTACGTGTTGAAACAGAATCCACTGCCATTGCCTCCTCTCTACACACACCAGAAAATGGCCGTGACCCACCCCGACTGGCAGGAGAAGACCGAGGTGATGCACGAGGAGGATGCTTAGAGCACTCGCTTATAATTTTACTTCTATACATTATGACATATCCACCGTGTAGTGTGTAGTCTGATCCAGAACCAGAATAAACTAGACCAAACTAGACTAAATTAGACAAACAGACAACAAACAGTGCTTGATCTGGAGTCGCGTCGGCCGCGCGTTATCGCCATGCATGAAGCCAGTGCCAGTGCGCCCAAAGAAGGCTGCTCAATTCCGTAATAATACCCGAAGCTATTGTTCAAGTGGACAAAGAAGAATATAAGGGGCGATTCGAGCTTCGTATCCCTTGCATGCTGCCATGCACTGTAAACCTACCAACGTACCCCTTTTTTTCCGCTTTTCTGCAGGTATAAGCTACGGGGTCTGCCCGGGGTTCGAAGAGCCCGTTTGGGAAATGCGGGCGCATCCATCATCTATATAAACACATCCAATCCCCATTGGCTCCTAGCCGTAAACGATCGTCGTCCCAACCCACATTTTTCTTCGGAATGTCTTTGAATGAAAAATACTTACGAAGCTTGGCCAAGTACCCCCTCTTGACCAAATCGTCCACGGCAGGGGTGTTTTGCTTATTGAATGAAGCCTTGGCTACTTGTTTATCTGGGGAATACCGGGAGAAAACAGTGAAGGTATTTGGGAAGGAGATCAAGTTCAAGCACGTTTTGAGCCCCAAGATTGTGCAGATGATCATTTATGGCTCGCTCATTGCCACACCCATCTCACACTATTACTATGGGGTCTCTAACCGCGTGTTCAAGGGCAAATTGAGCCCCAAAATGAAGCTCTTGCAGCTCGTGACGTCGTTGACCACGTTGACACCCTTGATGAGCTCCTTGTACGTGTCGTGGTTGGCCATTATCAATTCTCCCACCTCGGCCTCGGCCGGCTTCTGTACCCAGTACCTCAAGACCTTAAAGCTCACCGTTGTGCTGGGCTTGAAGAACAACTTTTGGCTAATCTACCGGACGTCTGCCGTGACTTCATTAGTGGCCTTGACGATGGCCCAGAACTTCGTGCCTCCTGAGCTTTGGGTAGTGTTTTTCAATGTCATCTACTTTGTTGTGGGGACCATACAGAATACCAAGATCAAGATCAGGCAAAGAAACGACCGCTTGAAGAAATTGGATTAGCAGATCAAGTACAAAATCATATGAAGTAGTGGAAATCACTGTATAAATCAGTACTGTTAAGTTCATACATCGTAATGTTAGTTCAATTAATGGTCTATCAGTACTTATATGGTCTATTAGTACTAAGTACTGACACTGAGCCAGTGCTCACACCAGTCAGTCTACTAACCCAATGAGGAGTAATTTAAATCCTCTAATTCTTTCTTAAAAAAACAGAAACAGAACCCACATCCAGTCTATAATTAATAAAATACCTTCTTGGATGCATGACTCGGGGTTTGGGCCCTGGGTGACCCACGCTTATTAATCCATGGGTGCGGCACGTGACCAGCTAAAGTGGGGACCTTCACCGCAACCTCACGCTTCTCTACCCCATCTTCTCCAGAGAATGTTCAAGCTCCCATCCAGAGTCGTCAGAAGCACTCAACTTGCTCACACCCAATTTGCCCGTAACCAATTCGCTCGCAACCAGCTCAGATCCATGATTACTGCCCAAGCTGTGGTGTTCTCCGACCATGGAGAACCTTCCGAGGTCTTGTCCACCCATACCTATGAGATCAACGAGGAGAAGTTGGATGCCAACAGCATTGTGGTCAAAACATTGGGAGCACCTGTCAACCCTTCGGATATCAACCAGATCCAGGGCGTGTACCCATCACAACCACAAAAAACCACTGACTTGGGCACCGAAAAGCCTCTGGCCGTATGTGGAAACGAGGGTTTATTCGAGGTTATCCACGTTGGCTCCGACGTCAAAGAGTTCCAGGTGGGAGACTGGGCTGTTCCGTCTAACGTCAACTTTGGTACATGGAGAACCCACGCATTGTGTGAATCCCATAAGATGATGAAGATCCCCAGCCCAAGTGAGTCCAGGAGAAATGGCAAGAGGTTCGGTCTCTCGGTGAACCAAGGTGCCACGATCTCCGTCAACCCTTTGACAGCATACTTGATGCTCACACACTACATCAAACTCGAGCCTGGCAAAGACTGGTTCATTCAAAACGGTGGTACCTCTGCTGTGGGTAAGTATGCCACGCAGATTGGCCGGATTTTGGGTATCAACTCGCTCTCGGTGATTCGTGACAGAAAAAACTTGGACGAGGTCAAGGCCGACTTAAAGAACATCAATGGAGCCACACAGGTGATCACCGAAGAAGAGAATAACTCTCGTGAGTTTGGTGCAGAGATCAAGTCTTGGGTAAAGAACACCGGTGGAGAGGTCAAGTTGGCGCTTAACTGCGTGGGAGGAAAATCATCCACTGGTATTGCTCGTAAGCTTGCACCCAATGGCTTGATGTTGACGTACGGAGGTATGTCATACCAGCCAGTGATCTTGCCCACGTCTTTGCACATCTTCAAGAACGTCACCAGCGCAGGATTTTGGGTCACGGAGCTCTTGAAGTCCAACAAAGATTTGAAGAGACAGACTATGGATCAGATTGTAGAATGGTATGAAGAGGGTAAGTTGATCGATGCCAAGTCAGTCGAGACCCAATTCACTGGTAAGGACTTGGCCCTGCTGTTCGTGGATGCTGTTGCCAACAGCAAAGACGGCAAGCAGTTGGTGACTTTCTAGATGAGAGGAAAGATTAAAGCCCAATGCCGAAAAAAGATCAAAATCCCGGACTGACCGAGACCTGAGAATGTGATTTTTGTATGATGGTATGTATTTTGAGTGGATCAGAATTGCACTGGACTTTCTGGGATTGCATTAAAGTTCTTTCATAATCAGATCAATCAAAAATCTTTTGGTTGATGGTTTGGAGTAATGGGTGCAACTAGTGAGAGTGGTCGCGGGAGCGCAGCCATTGGTCACCAGATCAAGTGTATAGAACACCAGAAGTCAAACCAAACCATAAACAAACCTTAAACAAAAACTCATATTGGCAAATGGTGTAAATCAAAGTATCCAATTTTTTTCAATTGAATTATTGCATTATTGGAGTTTTAATTTTGTTGATGTTGATATTCAAGTCTTCCTGAGATCACCATATGTTTCACACTCACACTCTATTTTTCCCCACAACTGACAATAAGCACTACACCCAACCCAATTCTAATACATGCACCAGACCCAAGGTAACACTAATCAAAGATCAATAAACCCTAAAAAAGGCAAACAATAAATAATCTTAATAACACTAAAATAACACTGAAATAACAGTACTTAAAAACACTTTATTCCAGAAACTCCCTATTGTTTTTCACACCGAATAGCACCCCACAAGCCATTTAAGCTGGCACCGAACATACCCATATTTCATAGTGCGAAATTTCCAGCCAAGGCATTCATGCCATAGATTAGCGCAGTGCATGGTTCGGTAAGATCCGGCGCGGGCTGCTCGTCGCATCGCCAATGAATCGCACACCGGGCCGACCGCGTTACGAGCCCTGGGACTCAAGAACAATGCATTTCTCAAAGTCCACCGCACCTTGAGCTGGGGTCACCAAGCGAACCATGATCCGTCAAAAAAAAAAACAGGAATTGGGATTGTATTTTCGATTATGGTTTGAAATGTTTTTGGGACTGCATTTAGACCATGTTTTATTTTTATTTATTTATTTATTTTATTTTTAATTAGGTTCACGAAGGTTTTCCTGGTTTTGATGGTGAAAAATACCTATTGAAGTGAATTGCTCTTGGTATAGTTCTGGGTGCGATTGACGTGAGCGAACAATACTTGGCTACAGCCATTGTGTAGAATGACACACTTACTCCTGAAAAGAGAGTAGACAATTGGACAGATAAGATATAGATATAGATATAGATATAGATATAGATATAGACATAGAAAAAGACATTAAACATAGACAAAGACATTAGAAAAAGACATTATACAAAAACATAGATTCAGACAATTTAGAAAAAATAGACAAGTCAGACAGGTCAGACTTGGAGTATTTCAGAATTGGACAGAAACTCTCAAGGTTCCGTGGTCTCCGCTCCGGTGGACCCCATGCACGCATGCTCATTCAAAATGTTGAAGCCGCGCACTGGCCCTTCGTTTTCCTAAGTCCTCATTCCATACTTCCATACCCCCATCCTTATCTAACCATCAATATGTCCCGTGCCTTGGCTTCTACCCACGTGCTATTGACCAGTCAACCTTCTCCGGCCACCATCATATACTCGCTCAAGTCGGGAAAAATCATTCACATTGCCCACTCGGTTTTGCAGCTCCATGATCCATTACTTCAAAGATTCGATATCCTTCCTGATCACTATAGGGACGTATCGCCGTTGGTAGTTTTACCTGGTTTGGTAGATGCTCACGTGCACTTGAATGAACCTGGCAGAACTGAATGGGAAGGATTTGCTACGGGAACCCAGGCCGCTGCTGCCGGAGGTGTCACCACAGTCATTGATATGCCATTGAATGCCATTCCTCCCACAACCACGGTTCAAAACTTCAACTTGAAAATTGAGGCTGCTCGCGGCCAAACTTGGGTGGACGTCGGTTTCTGGGGTGGAATGGTGCCCACAAACCTTGAAGACTTGCTTCCGTTGGTTCGCATGGGAGTAAGAGGGTTCAAGGGCTTTTTGATTGATTCGGGTGTCGACGAGTTTCCCGCTATCAACCCACAATACATCAACAAGGCCATGAAGAAAGTCAAGGGTGAACAGACCGTGTTGATGTTCCATGCTGAGATGCAGCCTCACAAAAACCACAAGGTGCCTGTTCTTGTCCAGGACAATGGCCCCAAGACGCCGAAATTGGTACCTAATCACGAGGCCACGCCGTTCTTTGAACTTGAGGATGATATCAATGAAGAGGATGAGCTGGCTGAAGACGAAAGCTCCGATAATGATGACTCTTTTATCTCGCGTCAAAACGGCACCAACCCACTTGCCCAGGAGATGGAGTCGCTTGACCTCGGCATGTCTGCATCTTTCATCAGGCGAGCTCCAAACAAGGTCGTGAATCTTTTAAACAGACAAAAGCCCGGAGATTTTGATGTGAAAGAGTACCAAGGCAACGGAAACAACTTCATCAACCAGGATGTCTTGACAGAAAACCAAAGGAAGGCTTTGGCCAAGTCGCCATATTTGCAGGCATCGGAGCCCCAGTTTGGTAAGTTGGCCCGGTTGGCCAACCCTGACCACCAGGAGAAGTTGGAATTGAGCAGCTACAAGTCGCCTTTGGCCAAAACCCTTGACTTTGACTCGGAGAAGTTCAAGGAGAACTATGAGGATCCGTTGCAGATGGCTCAGAAGGAGGACTTTGATTTGGTCGGCGTGGACCCCACGTTTTACACCTCATTCTTGGCTTCTAGACCTGACAGCTTCGAGACCACTGCAATTGCAGAGATTGTCAACTGCTCATTGAAAAACCCCCATGTTCCACTACACATTGTTCACTTGGCCACTCATGAAGCAGTACCGTTGTTGAGAGCAGCAAAGGCTATGGGACTTCCCATCACTGCAGAAACCTGTTTCCACTATTTGTCTCTCACGGCCGAGAAGATCTCCAACTGCCTGACCCACTTCAAGTGCTGTCCCCCAATCAGAACGGACGACAACAGAAAGCTTTTATGGAAAGCTCTTCGAAGTGGTATTATCACAACGGTGGTGTCGGACCATTCTCCATGCACACCCGACTTAAAGGGTTTGGAGAAGGGAGATTTCTTTTCAGCCTGGGGAGGTATTTCCTCCGTTGGTTTTGGTTTACCCATTTTATTCACTGAGGGTCAAAAGTTATCGCCTCCGGTAACCTTTGCCGAGATCTCGCAATGGTGTTCGTGGAACACAGCCAAGCAGGTGGGATTATCGCACAAGAAGGGAAAGATTGCCGTGGGCTACGATGCAGACTTGATTGTGTTTGATCCAGAAGCTAGATACATTGTGGAAAACAAAGAGGTGTTCTTCAAGAACAAGTTGACTGCATACGATGGCATGACGTTCCAGGGAAGAGTCATGGAAACCTTGGTGCGTGGACAAGTTGCGTTTGAGTTGAAGGCAGGACACTCCAAGAAGGCTTTGGGAGAGTTGGTTCTCGAGCCAAGGTTTTGATTTTCTTAATGGGTACTGGGCACAGGTGCTTGGGAAATACGACCCCAACGACCTCAATAAAATACAAGACACTTGATGTAGCGCGCGATTCCACAAAGTTTCAGTCCACAGCTTCATCTACCAGCTGCAACCACGACTGCAACAACCGCTTCAATTATCCACAAAGACCAGTAATACTACATCCAATAATGAGCCAAGATGATCTAAAAGAGCTTCAGAGCCTCTTCCACGAAGAAGATGCCCAGATCGCCGATAAAAGGCTGCAAGCCCTTCGAACCATACGAGAAAACGACATCTCCTCCTTCCCCTCGGATTTGTCCATTCTCTCAGCCTTCGACGACGTGCTCCAGTGCTTTGCTTTGGGAGGTCAGGTCAGAAACTTCTATAGGTACGGCACATACACCACCTGTGATTTGGAGCGGGAGAAGCTCTGGTTTGCCTTATTCAACGGCACCTTCTCCGAGGGTTCCAATGATGTGGACAAGTTGGCCGGGAACCCCCGGGAACTTGAAAGAAGAAAGAGGGTGCAGAATTTCTATAAGGAGAGACTTTTTGCATCCAAGCTCAACGGAAGCTCTGAGGATATCTGGGACGAGAGAAAGAAGCTCTTGGTTGCACCGTTCAAAGAGTAGCAGTTGAGAATAGCAGATCAAAGAGTTCATGTACATAAACTTATAATAAATGGAGCCTACGGCCAAGTGTGTATAGCATGAAGATTTTTAATAAATCTAACTAAGTTATATAGAGCATCTCAAGCTCGTGCCCTACTCCAGGAAAGGGCCAGTAGAATTAAGAAGTGACAGGGAACAACTCCAAGGGGAATCAAGCAGGCGAGTCAGACGGACCACCCTCCTATAAAATAATGCAGCCCTTTCTATCGGGCTCAATGTCGTTGGCTCCTTTAGGCTTGGCGTTGAGAGCACATCTGGCAGCCTCAGAGAAGGCCTCGTTAACACCTCGGTTCTTCTTAGCAGAACATTCCAAGTATCTTAAAGCTCCCACCTTCTTGGCAACAGCTAGACCCTCTTCATATGGGATAAGCTTTTTGTGGCTGCCGTGAGCATCGGACTGGTTCGAGTATGGATTGAAGGACTCGTCCTCTTGGGCACTGTGAGGGTCTTCCTCCTGGTTCCGCAAGTCACACTTCAACGCCACCAACACGAGCTTGACGCCGTCACAGTGGTCGGCGATCTCTCCCACCCACTTGGACTGTACGTTCTCCAACGAGTCCACGGAATCAATCGAAAAACACAACATTATGCAGTGGGTATCGGAATAGGATAACGCTCTCAAACGGTCGAACTCTTCTTGACCGGCAGTATCCCATAATGATAGTTGCACAGACTGGCCATCGATGAAGATGTCATGTACATAGTTTTCAAACACAGTGGGCTCGTACACCTGGGGGAAGTAGCCTCTGGTGAACACATTAAGAAGTGATGTTTTACCACAGGCACCATCGCCAAGGATCACGATTTTCCGTTGGACTGGAGATTAGTATATACAAGTACAAGAGCTTTGTTTGATACGTACTGGTCTTGCTTCCACCACCACAAAGAGGCATTTTATGAGATCACTGTGGTTCGTTACGAGGAGGCCACTGCACCGTCTATTGACACTCACTGTTTATGCAAGGTCGTGCGCGACCCACATAGCTCCGCCTAACATTCCACAATGTGTTCTAAAAAAAGTGCCGAACTCGATGATTTGCGTGATTTCTCGAAAATCTAAAATAAAAACATAATGGGGATCTTCACAACCTTTTTAGGATCCCTTTTACCTCTTTGGGATGTGCTCTTCGCAAGTCTGGAGTCTGTCACGTGACTTCTCAACCATTGAGAAAAAAAGCATCGCCTAGCCTTCTCTCTACAGCGCCTTGACCTCTACCTACACCCCACATGTCAACTCAGTCGGTTATAGCTAAGTTTGACCCCACCAATACTCACTTGGCGCTGGTAGTCCAATCTTTGGACAGTCACCAGGTGAAAGTCCAGGCCGTGGTGGCTGCTCAGGACCTGTTGAACACGCTCTTCTCTCTAAGCAAGGGCACCAAGTTGTCCGTTTTGGAGTGGATTTCCCCCAAGGAGGTGGCGCTATGCTTGACCAATGGCTCTACGCAGATCTACTCCCCCGCCTCTAACAGTATAGTGGGAGAACTCGAGAGTTCTACGAACCTTACCATCACAGACTTCCACTACTCCAAGATCACAAGGACTGCATGGTCGGCAGATATCGGAGGCAATTTGTGTGAATGGGATCTTCTGACCCGTTCGCTTGTACAGAAGTTTGCCTTGACCGATATGCTTGATGTCACGGAACTGATCTCCAGAATCTCGTCTGTCATGTACCAAGATGAGCCTCATCTCCTTATAGGTACGCAGAATGTATACTTGGTGGATGTGCTTGGCAAGAAGATAGTTAAGAGTTTTCCTGCTCACATTCAACCGTTGGTGCTGATTGTACCTGTTCCCGAAGAACCAGATTTATTCTTGACCGCTGCAGAGGGTGACCGCTTTGCCAATATCTACTCCATCTCTCGCAATGCTGCACGGTCTGTTTTGGTGGCCCAATCTGCAATCACTCAAATAGACTTGGGTGTTTCTGGAGACATGTCTATGGCAGCCGTAATTACGGAGAACGGGCTTCTTGAGCTCTTTAAAGACCCATTGAAGATGGAGCCACAAGCACAAGAGTCTTCCAAGAAGAGGAGGAAGCAGCTTGCCTCGTCAGTTAAGTCTCGCCATTCGGATGCCACTCTTAAATACTCCAGACCTGAAGACGAAATCAGAAACCCCGACGATGAGCTCTTGCCCATCAACTGCTTGTCCGTCAGTGAGAGTGTATTGCATACTACATGGACAGTGAATGCATCGCTCTCACAGTTCGATGCTATTCCTTGGCACACCGAGACTGGATTCGCCTTTTCTGGATCTCAAGTGATCACGAAAGCCAAGACCGAGTTCAAGCCTGTGGACCTGTACGCTACGGGCCATGATGTGGCTGCACCCAAATTATACACGGAGAATACCACGGTGGTGACCGAAGGTAATGCATTCCAAAACGACCTTGAGTATGACGAAGATGATGACGACGAAGATACTTTGGCCGAAAAGCTAGAAAAACTCAGCGGTGGAGCCCGGAAGAACCTTGAGGCCGAGCGCAAGAGACTTCAGAAACATACTGCAGGCACGCTAACGGTGGTACTCTCGCAGGCATTAAGAAATAACGATCATTCCCTCTTGGAGACGGTCTTGGCCAATAAGAACCCAAGTGTGGTGCAAAACACCGTGTCAAGGTTAGACTCTTCTTTGGCCGTGGTTCTTTTGGATAGATTGGGCGAGCGCATCTCACTCCATCAACAGAGATCCGATCAGTTAAACTTCTGGCTCAAATGGATTATCATCATACATGGCGGAATGATCTCGTCGATTCCAAACTTGAGCAACAAATTGGCCAACTTGCATGCGATTTTAACCAAGAAGGCGTCCACATTGCCTCGTCTTTTAGAGTTGCAAGGAAGGTTAGACATGATTGAGCAGCAGAACGGGTTGAAGAAGGATATTTTGAGGTCGTCGGCTTCTCAGGTGCACAACGAGGACGGCGAGTCCGATGTGGAGTATGTTGAGGAGATTGACGATGCAGTCGAACAAGGCATAATCGGAAGCGAGGACGACCTCGACGACGAGGACATGGACTTGGACGGCAAAGACGATTACGAGGAGGAAGAGGACGATGACATGGTGGATGCCGCCGCTAATGACGAAGACGGCTTAAGTGATGTCGAGACTGCCGTGCAGCATAACGATGTGTTTGACGAGGAAGAGTAGTACCATTGCATATAGACCAAAAGTTACAGACATTGATGTAATTTAGCGAGTTTGAGATTGAAAATTATGAAATAAACTAATAGATCAGAAACTAAGATATAAGTAATTGATCAGAAATTAAGGTATACATAATCGATCAGGAATTAAGAGTGGAGATACTTGGTAAAATTGTAGATACCAGATCAATGTAATACCTGCATCTGCGGTGCGCTCTTCATCACTACTCCAATGCTCTCTTTCTCCTGGAGATATGTCTACCTCGGTACATTCGCCCTAAGGTTCATTCTAGCCTTGTCCGAGTCGTATATCCACCCAGATGAGCATTTCCAAAGCTTTGAGGTTTTGGCCCAGCGACTTCTCGGCTACCACACCAATCCCCCATGGGAGTTTGAGCCCGCCTTCCCTGCTCGCAGTCTAGCCCCATTGTACTTGGTGTACTATGCTCCTCTACAGGTCTTTTCGTGGTTGGGGTTTTCGCCATTGCAGATCTGGTTTCTGGTGAGGTTGCTTTTCATGGTTGTTTCGTGGGTGGCTACGGATTGGTGTCTTTACCAGATCCTTCCGTCTAAACAGGAGAGGATCAAGGCCATTTTCTTCGTGCTGACGTCGTTTGTGTCGCTTGTATACCAGTCACATACGTTTTCCAACTCGGTGGAAACGGTTTTAGTGCTAGTCACCACGTGGATGATCAATGAGTTGCGCTTTCTTAGGGCCACGGAAACCAAGGACGTGCAATATTCCCACGGGAAGGTTATCAAGTACTCTGCGGTGATTGGGGGCTGCTTTGCTCTAGGAATATTCAACCGGATCACGTTTCCGGCTTTTTTCATTATTCCTAGCTTTTACTATCTCAAGTGCTGCTGGAGATGGCAGTATCTACCATTTGTTTCTTTGGTGACATTTGCAGTGTTTTCTGCGTTGTTTATTGTCATCGACACTGCAGGATTTTCTGGTACTTCAATTGAGGAAATAGCCAAAGACCCTTGGGACTGGTCCCAGTACATTGTGACTCCGCTCAATAACTTGGTCTACAATACTCAATACCTGAACTTGGCACTCCATGGAATCCACCCTTTCTACACCCACATCTTGGTGAACCTTCCACAGATCATGGGCCCTGGACTCATTTTCCTCTTGCCCAATTTACGCAATTGCTACTGGAAAACGACTCCTTTCATGACCGCAGTGAGTGGTCTCTTGTTCTTGTCGGTTGTTCCACACCAGGAATTGCGCTTTCTCATTCCTGTGGTCCCTCTTCTCTGCTCTTGTTTTGATGTGGCTGCTTTCAAGAGTGTTTCTGAGTCTAGACCCTGGCTTTCGTCTTTGTTGATGATATCGTGGTTATCGTTCAATGCAGTCATGTCTTTTATTATGGGAGTCATGCATCAAGGTGGAGTCGTTCCAGCACTCTCTCAAATCCACGATCAGTTTTCACTTGGGGACTCTTTGAGTGCTTACATTTGGTGGAGAACTTATACTCCCCCAACATGGATGGTAGGTGATATACCCGGGCTCCAAACCATATCTTTGAACAACCAGAAAACTGGTGTTCAGGTGGACGAAAAGGCCAACTTGGTGATTGTCGATGCTCAAGGAATTGATTTTGGCCTTCTTGAAGAGGTGGTGTCCTCTTGCAAAAGTCACGTGAATGATGTATACATTGTTGTTCCAATTGCATCGTTTCATTCCTTTAATGAGACTCTGTTCAATCTAACATGGTCACATACTTTCCATCTCGACTTGGACCACTTGGACTTCTCCGACAAAAGAAGTCTACAGCCCGGGATCGGAATATACCATCTTCTATAGATAAATACTAGATACTACTTATAGAAGTCAAATTTGTCATGCTCCGTGCCCGTCTTCACTTGGGCGGCGTAAGCCTCCTCCAAATCACTTTGCAAGATCATGTACCTGTTCTTTCTCACTGCACGCAAACCAGCCTCTTGCATGATGGCAGCAATCACAGCACCCGAAAGAGGGTCGTTACGCACGATCAAAGAGTCCAAATCTACCTCAGGGGCCAACGACATTTTGGAGGCCACTGTGGAGAAAATCAACCGCCGTTCTCTTCTGTCCTTTAGCGATGGGAACTCGATCTTTCTGTCTAATCTTCCGGGTCTCAATAAGGCAGGATCCAATGTGTCTGCTCTGTTGGTGGCCATGATGACTTTCACATTGGAAGTCTGGTCAAAACCATCCATCTGGTTCAACAACTCTAAAAGAATTCTCTGCACTTCACGATCGGCACCAGTTTGGGCGTCGAATCTCTTTGTAGCAATGGCATCAATTTCATCGATGAAAATTATGGCAGGTGAGTTTTCCCTGGCAAGTCTGAACACGTCTCTCACCATTCTTGGACCTTCACCAAGGTATTTCTGAACAAACTCCGAGCCGTTTATACGAATGAACGAAGCGGTGGTTGAGTTGGCCACGGCTTTGACCAACATGGTTTTACCCGTTCCTGGGGGTCCATAGAGCAATACACCACGAGGGGGATCTATACCGATTTGCGAGTACAAGTCACCTTGCGTCAAAGGAAGTTCCACAGCCTCGCGGATCTCTTGTTTTTGCATGTCCAAACCACCCACATCAGCATAGGTGACATCAGGCTTTTGGTTATCACCAACAATAGATATGGAGGAGTCAGCCTCAGGAGGTAAAATGTCCACAAGAGCATTAGAATGACGATGCAAAGCAACCGAGGAAGAAGGCTTTAATAGTTCCCGGTCCAAGGTAGATAAGATTCTCACGGCATAGTTGGAGCCGGTGGTACTCGAGACTATGCCGGTGTTTTCGTCAATTGGCTCCAAGAACTGGCCAATGACAAGCGGAACGGATCTGATTCTCTTGACCTCCTCCTGTGCACGTACCAACTCCCTCTTCAAGTGGCGTTGCTCGTCTTTGATGTAATCCTCCTGTAACCTCAACAAGTCCAACTCTTTTTCCAATTTCTTCAACTTCAAGTAGATACCGTTTTCGTCTTGCGACTTTGCCAAGGCATCGACATGCGCCGGTGGGGCTTCCACGATTCCTTCCATGGTGGGTATGGTTGATGTTATAGTTTGTGTGAGGCAAGCACACCTGGCTCTCAGAGTGAGATTAGGTGTGGCAAGATTTTGAGGTGCGCACGCCTGGAGAATACGGTTTTGGAATCGGAAAAAGGGGGTCAGAAAAGAAGTCAGAAAAAAAGCCTTGAGTGGAAACAAAGAAGAAGAAATAAATAGTTAAAGTTTTCTTTTTTTATTTTTCTTCAAATGATTTGAATGAATTGTGTGGATTTCTACAGTCCGTTTTGCAGTCTATGGCGCGCTCGCAGGACCCAGATCTGAGAGACGTTAAAGTAAAGAGAATGAGAACAAGAGTAGAAATACGACACAACAAAGAAAAAAAATAATAAAGGCTTTGAGAGCTTGAAAATTAGGGGAAAGAACCTAGAAGCTTAAAAGGAATGTACGGGTTTATGTAAGGAAAAATGTAGTTTAGAAGAAGAATGTGTCAATATATAGATTCCAGTTATAGGTTGAATCTATGGACATGTATTGGACTATATAGAGCCAGACCGAAGTAAAGTATCATATTAGATGTGTTTGCTGGTTTGGCTGCGACATGACAGGGCTCGTGACAGAAACGGCTATATCGGGCAAACAAAAGGTTAGAAGAAACCATTGTCACCCAGAAAGTATGCAGGACGCATGTCAATCATTATTATTTCAAACTACCGGACCTAAGTAACCCAATCGCTCAGTTTGGCTGTTTTCATAGTAATGTGTCATCTTATCAGAGGCCGCGGCGTGCACACTTGCTTTGAGATTCGGCAGTCCGGCATCTTTGCTTCACGCACCCAATTTGGAATATCTCCTTAGCCATCGGCGCCATATAATCTCCACCACTATTTATTTCTAGCGTTCGGCTTCCATGCTCTTAATATACAAGGTTCTCCTTACTATCCTGGCAGGCTATCTCTGTCTACTATTTGCGGTCAACCTCATACCGCACATCCGAGTGAAGTCCATCCGATGGAGGGCTTTACATGGAGTGGAGATCTCGACGCCCAATATCACCATCAAAATCGGCAAAATCACGCTACGTTTCAATTCCTCATGGTCCAGATGGTCTTCAAAGAGCCCCTTCAAAATGATCACCCTTGCGTTCCAGGATACTGTCATAGTGGAGCGAGATGTGGAGAAAGACCTAGAGAACGCCAAGTACCCTCTGAAGAGCACTCATTTGCCACTGGTTCTTGAGGATACTGTCGCATTTGTGCTCCCGAAATGGTTGTACCTGCTTCTAGTCAACTACAGCTGGCTCAATGACTTGACGCTCCAGTTCTTCCATTTCTCCATCTTCCACCATGTCATGCATAAGGATGTCTCCTTCCATTTTGCATACCTCAAGCTAGAATGCACTTATAAGGAAAACAAGGCTCATTTTGGTGCCACTGTGCTTGATTGTTTTATAAAGGATAAATCTCGCAACTGTTCTGTTTCTAGTCTCCGGCTTTTCCATAATTTGGAGTTGTCTATGACGTGCTCGGCCGATTTCTCGTGCCCCAGGGAAAATCGCCATCGGATTGTTGCCAATTTTGCAAGCTTTGACTTTTCCTTAATCTTTGGGGAATTCCATCTCCAGAAACTTTCATTAATACTTGAAAAGACTAGGGCTCGAAATAAAAAGGACGGCTCTCAGCCCAAAGGGTGGCGCTTAAATTTGCGAAAGCTATTCCAAAAATCCAACTTGATCAAATCTATCCAGATTAAATTTGATCAGAGCATTATCGAATTCAAGGAACTCAAGATCGTGGCCTCAAGCTACTCGGTTGCGTTCAACCGTGACCAGGCATTCAAACAAAAAACCCTTGGGAAGATTTCCTCCAACATCACCTCCGCCAAATTGTACCACCTTGATCTGACGTGTCTCGAGCTCCCATCTTTGACATACATTTTGAATCTTGACTGGACTGACTTTGTGCGTGCCTCCAAGCTGGATTCTCCTGATGACTTCCAAGTGCATATATCAACTACACTCAGCATGACTAATCCAGCCTTCAATGTGTTCTTCGACCAATTTTCTTTCTTCTTCGATGTTGGCGAGGAGCACAGCAAGAGCGGATGTAAGCTAACCGGCAAAGGAACCAGCGACCAGAAGAGCCAAGAAGACTTTATCAAACGAATGGCTCGGAGATTCAAGCGGATTGGACTGTTTCTGATCAAAGTTGTCATTGTGGATCTCAAAGGGTCGTTGCACATGCCCAACGAAGAGAATGCCGAGTTTCACAGAAACTCAATGAGCAATATCATAACCAATACAGGATCACAAGCATTGGTTTTTAAATCCTCCAGCAAAAATATCGGTAATTTGTTGAATGAGAAGGAGCTGAATGGTCTGTCCTCTATTAAGAGTTTTGTCAAGCTCCGGAACCTATATGCCGAGGTTGAGGAGAATAAGATCTTTCTTTCCGGGCTTAACTCTTTGATAGGCTATAGTCTTGAAGATCGCAAAATAGCTTTGAGAGTCTCATGCAAGAGTTTCCAGCTCAAATCGGTCAACACTATGATCTTCCATGTTTTGCGACGGATTCAAGACGAAAGAATCAAGAGATCTAATTATGCCTGTGCACAAATGAGTCAGAACCCCACTCACTCAAGGAAATCCTCATGTGTGTCTTCTGCTGCTGAGGTCGAGACCGTGATCATGGACATTTTCGATATACTTCCTCCTATTGTTCATTCCATCAAGTTGCGTGCCAACCTTATCCTGACATACATTATATGCAATGATTCGCTTCCGTCGCATATTATCAATGACGACAAAATCAACCAGGATGTGGACTTGGGCACTTTCAAAAGAGGTGTTTCGTTTTCTGCTACTGACTTGAAAGTCAAGTACTTGAGGAAAGAAGAGGTTTTCGAAGCGCTTTTGAAGCAGTTTCAAGCTAACACCTTAAGTGATTATTCCCGGGAATACATCGATGACTTTGACAAGGCGAACACTAATGGATCGACAGAAGCGGAGGTTGAGGATACTTTTAGTATTGAGTCTGGAATGAGTGGATTTTCGTCCATTGATTCTGAAGATGACGTGAAAACCGTGAAAAGAGTGCTTTCAATTGAAGACATTCAATTACTGAACCCAAAAAAAGACCATAGGAAGTTGGTGTTAACCATTCCTGAAATGCACGGAAGGGTCGACTCGTTCTTAATTTGGTGTGTGATGTATGCCCGTTTTTTGGTCAAAATGATCGCTCCAAAGATCGAAAGGACATACTCGAAAGAGCAGAAAAAACAACTCAAGGGATATGAGAAGAAGTTGAATTTCGATGTGGTTATTGGTTCTTGCACTACGGTTGCAAGGTTGGCTCACAATGTGGATATTATGCTTGAAATTGACTCTTTGCATTTGAGAGACGTTTTGATCCAACCCCACTGCCAGCTCGGCTATCTTCGTCTATATGTTGTCCATCCAACCACCAAATTTTGGGCCCGCATGGTTTCTATTAAAGACACCGAAATAGACCTTGACAGTGTGACGAGTGCCTCCATTTCATTGAACACTCGTACCATCAGATTGAACATTCCCTTTCAATATCTTGTCTACACTGTCATTGATAATATCATTACAACGGTCAAGTCAGCTCACCAAATCCACCGAAACTTTGGAAACTTATCGAAGGGCATCAATGATTTTTCTAGAATCGAACCCTCAGCGAAGGAGGCCATCAAAATACCTAGCATCCGATGGAAGGCCAAAACATTTGGCCTCACTCTTGAAAGTGATCCTTTCGAAACGGAGTTATCCTTTATTCGTGAGTTTGGGCTGATTGAAAATGTGGAGCGGAGGCGAAAGATGGCCGTTTTCGAAAAGAAAGCACGTTCAATTAGGGCCAAAGCCAAGGATTCATTGACAGAAGCCCATGTTGAGACAAAGAGGTTTCTAGCTAACCCCAATAGCAGACACCGGCTGAATTTGATCAATAAGGTCTTTTTCGGCAATACGAAGATCTCAGATTCGGACTCTACAGATTCCAGGTCTTTCAAGAGAGGGGACTTTTTACGGTGTGAATCGAGAAAGAGGTCCAATACCAAAGATTCTAGAACAAACGCAAACGAAACGAAGTCAAGCACTAAGGATTCAAACTCCACTAAGGGCTCCAGGACAAGTGGAAAGGATTTCAAGTCAGGCTCCAGGGAGAGTGCAAAAGATTCAAAATCGGGCACTAAGAGTTCACAAAATAGCTCGAAGGAATCCAAGAATGGCATTCGGAATGCCTTCTCCAACAAAAGTGGCAACAGCCAGGAAGCTCATGAATCCTTCGAAGAAATCTCTGAGGAAGACAAAGAGTTTCTCCTTGATAATGCGGAGGCTCTCATTGCAGAGGCATACGATTTGCTTATGGAAGATTTCTCCATGTCGTGGGTGAACAAATACAAAGCATTCAAGCAGTCGAAACTCAAATCGTGGGATCAGAAAATGGACCGAGTTTGGGGCCAAGATAAAGTCAGTGATTTGATCAAGTCCCAGTTCAATGTCCAAGACTACTCACCAGGTCCACCCCAATTCCACAGTGCTTTCAAGGACTTTGATCTCCATGTTGAAAATCCTGAATTGCCAGATATTCATCAATTTTTACATGAATACGGAAAAGGCCAGCCTCGTCTCGACTACTCCATCTTAATCCCGCTTAAAATCCACCTAAACTCTTCCCATGTTTACATGAGCCCTAGGGACTACGCTTTACCATTGCTTCACTTCCCTGAGAACTCGGATCCAAGTGTTCCGGCCATGCATTTTAAAGGAACCATTGTCATCAATGAGAAATTGGTGTCTATCAAAGAGGAGCTTCGGCAAATTTTTGTTCCCATTTCTCCTGCTGTTACCAAGGAAGATGACGATGATAACTTCTACTCACTTACGGTCATCCGTACCCTCACGCCAGTGAAAACTATGTTTGATGTGGCTTTCGAGTTGAACTCTGACCAGTCGTGTATGATCAGCTGGTGTAAAGCTTACCAACCAGCATTGCTGAGTATTTCCATGGCATTCCAGAATTTCACCAAACCTGAGATCGACGATAGTCCTCTTGGCTGGTGGGACAAGATGGCGCTCAATGCACACGGAAAGGTCAGTTTCGATATTCGGAACGATTTGTGTCTTCATATCAAAAGCGCATTATCACCATATCTGTTAGTGGGCAAGAGCTCCGGGCTTGTGTTTTGTTGGAAGGATAATGTGAAATTGCGCATCAACGAGAACGGAAAACACGATGAACTTTTTACTGTCACCAGTGACGATTTCATACTTGCCATTCCTGACTATGCAAACATTGAGGGTAAAGCATGGAGCCCAATGAGCAATGAGTATGAGGACGATTCAGATGCAGGAAAGTTCCAAAAGCGAATCATGAAGCTTACGTCTGATGAAGGAGTCAAGTGGAGTCTCGGTTTCTTATTTGAGAGAAACGTCGACAAAAATGCTCTGGAGTTGAGTTCTTCGATGAAGAGAACACACCATTTCAAACCCCATTATGATGTGGTTGTTACTGGCCCTCAATACGACTATCATCCAGACTCGTACGAGGAGTTCAGATCAGACTACTTGCATCTTGCTATTTCTGTCAAGTCAACGTCCAGCAAGGGTAATTCTCACAACTACGCCTATCTCACGCCTTTGGTCATAGATTATTTCAAGTTTTGGTGGCATACTTTGAACAACAACACATCACTTCCCATTAGAGAAGGAAAGCTATTTGCCTTGCTGGCTTTCAAAGATTCTTCAGTGAAATTCGGCACACATCTCTTCACTTTGAAGTACCAGTTGATCATCGAGCCCTTGAATATCTCTTATATGGTATTTACCAGTGGAAACAGTGACGTGAACCATAATGTGCTTTCCTATGGTATCAAGGGTAGAGTTAAGTCGTGCTGCATCGACCTTCACCAAAGAAGAGAATTTGTCAGATACATTAATGAGAAATTGGGCATTGACCGGAAGTTCCGCAAGCTCAAGTTGAACTTAGGAGAAGTCGAGGTCTCCGATGCGGACATCAGGTTGTTATATGCTCGTTTCAACGATATTGCTATGGAGGGAAAGCTCTTATCGTACTATACCGGGGAAGTACAGAACGAGCTCAATTTGGAGGATTTTGAAAACGAAATCAAAGAGCAAAACTTCAAAAACAGACAAGTCAAGAATCGTCTTAGGGGAGATTTTGACAGTATGTGGATAGACTACGATGACTTCATTGAGTTGGAAGAAGACGAGGTGCTTTTCCCCGATACAAATGTCAAGGTGGCACCATTTTTCTTCACGCCCAAGTTCACATTCTTCCGTGAATTCACCCTTGAAGTTCCAGAAGCAAAGTACCCTTTCGGTCATGAGCCTTCACATCACTGTCTTATTGGGGTAAATTCGCCCAAGGTGATTCAGGCACAACTTATTGAGGCCAGAATGACGGAGGTGAAGAACCAGGTGCGCAAAGACAAGCGCAAGCTCAAAGAAGACGTTAGTTCTCATACCCAGAGAGCTCTCCACAAAGAAATCGACCAAGGAAATGATAAAATCACTCGTCTCCAGAGGATCCTTGATGGTGTGACATCTTTCTCCAGCGATGTAAGTGCTGTTGTTTCTACTTCTAGTAGCAACGGCACTTCTTCTTCTTCCTCTGACAAGTCAGCACCATTACGTCAGGTTGTTTCGAGGGCCACATCCACATATCTGGCAATCAAATCAATCGACCAAGCGAACGAGGTCGTCAATGCGAACAGTTCGCTCAGTGACTACCATAACCGTTACTTGATCCATAATCTCAAGATGTTATGGAATAACGATGTGAGCGAAATCTTCTCGCATTTCCTCTCGGTCATTGGCAAAAAACGGACTGAAAGACTCGCTATGTCTACGAAAGCATTGGAGTTGATGGAGAAGATCTTGAAGAATGCGAAGGAAGAAAATCATGTCAACTTAGAGGATCCCAAAAACATTCCTGAAGCTAATCTGTTTTCAGGAGAAGACGTGGTTGAAGCGTTTGAAGAGTATTTGGGCCGCCTTGAGTTTGACAATAGTGAGATTGAGTACGGGAGTCTTGTGAAGTTTATTCGCCCACAAGTGGCATTCCTGAGTAACTCCGACCCAGATTCTTCGATCATCTTAACATCACTGGATATTGAGCTCCGGGTATTGGATGAAAATATTGCTGGCACTAATGACATCATCAGCAAAGATGAGCAAGAGGTCTCTCTTATAGAAACAAGGTATGGAGTCTTGTTCCGGGAGTCTAGTGCTTTTGCATTTCACAAGAGCGATTTCCCTGACGTCTCTACCAACCATTATGGTATTGATCAGAGCAAGTATGCATGGCCACACTGGATAGACGTGGAGTATTCAGACAACAACTGCTGTGTGTTCCAGAAAAACCTCGTGATCGAGAGAACCACAATGGCCTTGTCTCTCAAGAAGCCAAACATGCTTTCGATCGAATCTTCAATGAAGCAGCCAAACAAGAGTGAGTTCGTGGTTTATCTCAAGAAACTCGTGGTCAATGCCACCTCAAGCCAGTATTCTGCAATCTATTTTATCTTGACTGACTTGTTTTCTCGTGACGACAAGAATAGCTTGAGGCGAAGACTTGAGCAGGTTTCTTCAGTGTCGGAAGCTTCAGATTTCACCGAGCTCGCTGACAAGGTGAAGATGCTCCAGAGCAATATCAGGGTGTACCGGTATTTGCTTTTAAAGATATCGGACAAGAATGTGAATCTTACCCCAGAGCACCAGAGGCATAGATCTTCCATGCGTCTTGAGTTGTGCCGGATGAGAATTGAGCTCATGATCATCATCAAGGGCCTTGAGCTTGTGAGCAGCCGGAATCATATCGGGTCCAAAGAAAGAACTCGCAACTGGATCGTAAATGCCGATCAAATCATCTTGCATTTGCTTGAAGACTCAAGAGAACCATTGGCCGATTTTGCCTTGGCAAACTGCAAGTTCAACCGGAGCGAGGATGCAAATGGGTCCAACTCCAACTTCATTGATGTCAAAATGATACAGGGATTCAATCTTCTGAAGAATGCGTCTTACCCTGAGCTCTTGCGCCCATTTTTTGAGGTCAATGAGCTGCCCAAGACTGCCGGGGCATGTGATTCGACCAAGTCAATGATCAACATGCACTGGGAGATGTTGAATCCTGTGGGGGGCATTCGGGTGATGAAGAATGCCGAGCTCAACGTGCAGCCCATCAATGTGCAGTTGGATTACGATACTGCCACCAAGTTGTTCAACTACTTATTCCCTAAATCAGACGTTGGCAATGAAAGCTTTGTTGCCGAACGCGAGGAGAGTCCTAGCTCGGGTGATGATTTTACTGATGGTCTTGATAGTCTTGATAGCCCTGGGTCACCACAATCTTCCAACACCTTCAAGAAGATATTCCAGCGGTCCAAGTTCCGCAACACAGATCATAGCTCTTTGTTCAGCAGTAGTTTGAACAAGGACTCTTCTGGAGCCGAGGATACGTCAGTTGCATCCACGGAAAGTTCAGCAGCACACGAGCGGAGAACCCCCGAAAGGTTGGGCAAACGCAAGAATTTGCCCAGGAAAATTTTACAGGATGAAATCTCGCAGATCATCGATCGGTCGTCTCATTACTTTGTTGTGGGCGACTTCAAGGTGAACGAGATGAAGCTTCGAATCAGTTTCCAGGCACCAAAGCATTTGAACATCATTGATGTGCACAACCTCGTGTTTTCCATTCCCGTGATCCATTACAAGGACAAAACCTGGACCACAAATGACTTTGTTCTACAGCTCCGAAAGGATATCATCAAGGTGTTCTTGGCCAACAGTGGAAAGATCATTGGAAACAAGTTTAAGTTGCGCAAGAGAAAACACACCCCTACTCCTCTCAAGCAGATCTCTGACTACTCACATTTCATGACGCTCGATGATTTGGAGGAGGAGGGCCGGGCTCGAGATGAAATCAAGGACTTTGAATGCGACAGCGAGCCATCTCCAGTGGAGCCCAAAGAGACCAAGACTTTGAACAAGCACAACAGCAGAAGCCAAATCGCTTACAAGAAAAACCCTGACTATGAGCAGATATTCTCCGAGGATGACGAGTAAGCTTTACTGCCATAAAGAGAAGACATTCAAGTATTTAGTCATATAGATCTTAGGTTCTCCACTATAATCCTAGTAGTCCTAATAATTCTAGTAATCTTAAAAATCCTAATACAAATAGTTACTTTAGTAGCTCTAGTAGCTCTTGTTTGCTTGCTTCCTTGTTTCAGTTGATCACAGTTAACTAAGTCAGTTCTCGTTATAGGATGATCCCGGGTTGCAACTGTAGTGTGCAATATATACTTTGACATTTGCAGTATAGCCGAAACTTGACAGAGCAGTCAAAAATCAAGCAGGAAGAAATCTTAACAACACCAAAGCTCATAACCACATAAAAAAAATATCATTCTATTAAACCCCCACCCCGTTCTTTAAAATTGTTGATGTGGTAGACCAAATCGGTTCCGTGTGGTGGCCGGGACAAGGTGCTGCAGATACGTAGTTCTGGCTACGCACACTTAGGATCCGCATCTACTATTACCACCTGGCACCAAAACCACCCTCGATGTCGTTCTTTGAGAGCCTCAAGGAGAAGGCCTTCAATTCCATAAACCAAGTGATTGAGCGCAATCGAAATCCGGCCTTGAGCAAGGATGAGCAGTTTTGCAAGGACCATAACCTCCCATATGGTGAAACACTCATTAACGAGTCCCCCGTGGAAGTCTCCTACCAATTTGCCAACGACAAAACCCGCCTGCACTTGACGAGTTATCCCCAGGGCAAGATCTTTTTGACCAGCCATTTCTTGGTGTTCAAGGATTTGTATGATGGCCGCAATTGTTCCTTCGTTATCCATCTTTCCACCATTAAGAAGGTGGAACGGCTTCCTGCCAGTTCGTTTGGGTTTGCATTGGGGATCATGACTCACTCCAAAATGCAACTTAAGCTCTACTTGGTTGGACTTCGCTCGGAGTGTGAGTTGTTCTCGTCCCAGTTGAAGTCTGCGTTAAAGGCCAATCTCCCCAATGTTAAGCACCTACAGCCTTTTATACAGACCTGCTATTCAGAGTATCTTTTGTCAAAGAACAACATGTCTGATGAGAAAATTGATACAATCCCTCCTGGTGGCTTGGGCGTGGACTTTAGGTACCCGGGTAACCCGAAGGAGTCGAGAGACCGGTCCAAAATGAAGTTATGGTACGATCTCTTCTGCTCTGACGGAAGAAATCTTGCTCTTGTACGGACACCGGTTTTTTATAAATTGATTCGGGTTGGCTTGCCCAATCGGCTCAGAGGTGAGATCTGGGAGGTGTGCTGTGGGTCCATGTACCTTCGGCTTAATAACCCTGACCTCTATGAAAAGACTTTGAAGGAGAATGAAGGCAAACACTCGCTTGCAATTGAGGAAATCACCAAGGACTTGAACCGCTCGTTGCCCGAGTATGCTGCCTACCAAGACCCCAAAGGAATTGAACGCTTGAGGCGAGTCTTGGTGGCTTATTCCTGGAAAAACCCCGAAATCGGCTATTGCCAGGCTATGAACATTGTGACCGCAGCATTACTCATCTACCAGTCTGAAGAGCAGGCTTTTTGGACCTTGGAGTTGTTATGTGAAAGGATTGTTCCTGGCTACTATTCCAAAACCATGTATGGCACCCTTCTCGACCAGAGGGTCTTTGAGTCTCTTGTCGAGCAAACCATGCCGTTGTTATGGAACCACATCAACAAATGTGACATACAGCTCTCGGTGATTTCTTTGCCTTGGTTCCTATGCTTATATCTCACCTCCATGCCATTGGTGTTTGCATTCAGAATCTTGGACGTTTTCTTTTTACAGGGGCCAAAAACCTTGTTTCAACTTGCTCTTGCTATACTCAAGTTGAATGGGGAGGAGCTATTGCGTGCAGAAGACGACGGAACTTTTTTCTCCATTTTAAAGGACTTCTTCAACAGTCTAGACCAGCCTGCACATCCCAACGCCTCCAATCCCAAATATGCCGCAGTGACCAAGTTCCAAGAACTTCTCGTGACAGCATTTAAAGAGTTTGAGGGAATTAATGATACTGTGGTGCAGAAACATCGGGCCAAGCACAGAAACACAATCTTCCAGAATATCTCATCTTTCGTTAAACGAACAGAAATTAGAAACCTCCCCAAGACTCCCAACTTTTCTGCAGAAGAGATCAGCATGCTCTACGACCGATTTTATTCGATTGTTCAGTCCCAAATTACCGTTGACGAGGGTTCTAGCGTCATGGAGTTCACTGCATTTAAAATATTCATGAGCCAGATCTGTGACTTTATCGAGGAGCATCCTAGCGCAGAAAATGCACCTAAACAAGACAAGTTCCTCAAGAGATTATTTATCAAATGGGATAGCAAGAAAGAGGGTGAGGTATCGCTTAGAGATATTTGCGTGGGTCTACACAAGCTCATGGAACCGGATCTTCTCACCTCGATATCCAACTTTTTCGATCTTTACAGTTTTGAGGACAAAGTCGACCGAGAAGGTATCTTGTCGATCTCCGAGGACTTGTTGTTCATCTCGAATCCTTGGAGAGAAGGAATCTTGCTCGATTCACTCACTGCAACAGCAATCGAAAACGCCCTTGCCGATAAAATATATCAACAAAAACAAGAAAGCGGTTTAGACGAAAACAACATCCCCATTCCTGCCACGATGGATATAGACCGGGCCAAGTTCGAGAGCGACCAGCTTGCCAGGTACTTGGCTGCAGCCAGCAGCTTCATCCAACGGGCATTTGAATATGCACAACCCGAAACTGAAGAGCCTTTAATCAAAGAACTTGCCACTGACAACAGGGTCGCCCACAATGCTGCGTTGAACCCAAACACTCCCGTGTACTTGAACCTTCCAACGTTCCGAATGGTGATCCTCGCCGATGAAACATACGAGCTTCTCTTCAGCACCACACTCAGATCCGCAGTGCACATTGACAAGAGCTTGGACTCCAAGTTCGACACCATGCGCAATTTGCGTGATATGTTCGATGGCCTCTTTGCAGACGGACGGGAAGTGGCCAAGAAGGTACGTCGCAGAATGGACTCTGCTGCTCAATCCACCGCACCTCCTGACAACTCATCCATGAAGTCCAAGAGCTCTAAGGACCACGACGACGAAGAAGAGGCCGACGACGATTTTGCAGCCATCGAGATTGACGACAAGGACAAGGCACTTCTTTTGGGTGCTGAGGCCCAGTCTTTGGCTGATGGACACCATGCAGATAAGAGGCAGCTTGACCGAGTACACCAAGCGGAGAAGGAGGCATCCAACCAACAAAACAACACCAACCTTATTGAATTTGAATCTTAATTACATAAACATTAAAGCAAATATATTTACATTAATCACAATTACATTGAAGTGGAATTACTAATTACAATAGGACTAAGTGAATATTAAATCAGTTGATATTAATTACATATTGCAGTTTCAAGGATTGAAATTAGGTTGAATAGGATAAATGATTACTTAATCCTTGCCGAAAAGCTTCTTCAAGAACTTCTTCTTGGGCTTCTTTTCGGTCTTTTCTTTCTTGTCGTTCAGAGGCTTGCTCAGCCTCATGGTGCGGTTCTGAGGAGCCTCAATGATGGGCGTAGCAGCAGGTGCATGGACCTCGGATCCCTCGTCGTCTGAATCGTTGAAACGAGACCGGAATCCTGTATTCTGGGGAACGCTTGGCTCGTCATCGGAGTCGGCGTATCTGGACTTAAAGCCGCCAGTGCTTTGACTGTGGATTTTGCTCTCCATGGCGGTTTCTCTAGGTTTTGGTGCCGGAGCAGAAGCACTTGGGTAACGACTATCACCCGATTTGAAATCATGCCCAATTCCTTCTCTAGCGCCGTTTGCGTTTACTGCGTGCGAGCTTTGAGGCTGTGGTGACCGCAAGGTTGTTCTGTGGGTACGTCTTGTGGGTGCAGCAGAAGTTTGATTCTCAGAGCCTTCACGAGTAAAAGACGATTTCCTTTGAAGCGGTTGGAATTCTGAAGTAGGTCTGCTGTTTGCCTTGGCGTACAACTCAGCAGCTTTGAGCTTGGACGACGATTGATGGAAGTTGTGTGCTGGAAGTGGCTGAATGGTAGACTGCGTCTTGAACGAACGACTGCTCATTCCGCCGCCATGAGCGTTACGGGTAGCAGGCGATTCTGCCATGGACTGCGGTCTTAAGCTTCTTCCAGAGAGTCCTCCTTGTGCATTGCCGCTTGGCTGTTTTCTCAAGGTCTGGATCTGCGAGTTTGGCGAATGGCTAGATAATTGGGACCTCGAGTTCTGCGCCTTCAACTCCTGTTGGGCATTAAACTCCTGGAGCTGCGATGAAGACAACTTGGAGTTGAGCCTTGTGTTCTCAGCAGTGGTGAGTGACAAATAGGCCTTGTTGGCAGGGCTCTCGGGTGCATTGGAAGGAGAGTTGAACTTGGATTTGGAGTTCTTCATAGCCGACTTGATGGGTCTTGATTTCGAGTCGGTGCTGGAGAAAGAACGGATCGATCCTGCAATGTTGACTGGTGGTACAAGTTCGCCAATAATTTCTGGAACAGGGTCAAAGGTAGGAGATGGAGCATCATGGATATGAGCATCCGATTCGGGTGGAGCCAAAGTATCCACCTTTGGGATTTGAAGCTCGCCACTACTGGGAGCCAATTCAGGCGTGTCAAAGTATTCCTTAGGGATCTCTTCGATACCAAAGTCGCCTAGCTTTTCTGAGCTAGTGGCATTAGTTGATTCTTCGAACGGAATAACCGTGTCACCGTAGCTGTTAATCACGGCATCATGTGGAGAAGTAGTGATTAAAACCTTGTTGAACGAGTCTCTGCTGGAAGAGTGAGAAATGACCTCCGACTCAGCCAAGTCCGAAGAGATCACGGAGCTTTTACGGGCCTTGTTCAATTGCTTCAGTTCCATTTCATCCACAACGAAAGGAACTGGAGCTACAGGCACGTCTTCCTCGTCGTCATCGTCGTCTGCTACAACAGCAGCACCAAGAGGCTTAACGGGAAAAGGCTCTTCAGGCTTAGATACGAAAGTGTCCTTGCTTGGTTCTTGCTCCACGCTTGCCACTCTGGAGCTTGTTGCTCTCGACTCCTCCAGGTGCAGAGCCTCCTCCTCTTGTAAGATCTGAAGCTCTCTTATTTTGCGCTCATTCTTCAAGCGCAACTCCTTCAATTTCAAAACTTTCTCCCGCTGGTCTTCTAAATCTTTTGCAAGCTGTTTCTCGTGCTCAATTTGATACTGTAAGTCATCGGCATGGTTCTGAGGAGAGTCCACGGAGTGTGGGTGAGGGTCGAATGCCACATTCTCATCAATTCTAGGCTGAGAGGCAATAGAAGATAGACGCAGAGAAGGCTTTCTAACCTGTCTTTTAGGAGTCGACAAGGAGTTTGCACGAGGACCAGCTTGGAACAGACCCGAGCGGCCCAAAGACATTCCCAGGCGCATAGAGTTGGATCTGGCAATGTCATTCTTCATGGACTCTGCAGGTACCTCTATGATCTTGATTCCGTTTGGAGTAGGAATGTATTTCTTGACCATTTTAGGCGGCTGGGTTTTAGGAGGCACGTGGTGCAACTTCAAGTCAGACACACGAGCAGCATTGTTGTAGTGGTTATCAGCATCAATGCCCATCTGATCGAAGGAGGCATCAGTGAAACTATCATCTATGTGGTATTCCTGCACGGCGGGTTGCTGGGACATGCTATGGCGCCGAGAAAGATTGGAGTTTGCTCTGGATTGTCGAGGCGTGGAAGTAGCAGCAATGGAACCCTGGTACGAGGAATTTCTCTTCAAGAGACTGGACGTATGTGGTTGTTTCGGGGGAGGGGACCGCGTGGCAGTAGCCTGTGGCTTTCCATATACCTTGGGCTGGGTCTGCTTTAAGTTCTGGCCAATGGTCAACGCAGCCGCCATGGCATTGTTGTTCGGTTGTTGAGCGGCCGGGCTGGAGTGGCCGACGCCTGTGTAGGCGGTGGAGTTGCGGGTTTTTCTCCTGAACATGTCAAAGCGAAGAGGAACAGATCACTTTCCAAACAACGTGGGGGCAATTGAGGTGGATGGAGGGCGTGGAGGGGAGGGTGGTGGTAGGCGAGTGGGTTGAGATGGTAGATAAAAGGTTCTATAAATGGTGCACCGTGCGTCGTGAGCGAAGCATTTGCATGCACTCCGTAGCAACTGTTACTGCGCATTCCTGGCGCCGCGCTCAGCTTCTATGGGATTTGGACCCACGAATGAGCCTCGCTTGTTCGCTGCTGCTGGGGTTACCTTGTTCAGATCAGCTAGCGGATGCGCTACGTATATATAAAGGAAACTTTGCCCAATCTCGATCTCAAATTCTTCGTTCTTCTCTTTTCCTTATTTTCCTTTGTATTCTTCTATTTTATTTTGTTCCCTCATATTTTATTCTCTTGTTTGCTTTTTTTTTTGTTTCGTTTTTTTCTTCTCTTAGACGGCTTGAAGCTGAGCCTTTTCTCAGTTCACTGACTCTTGGTGCTGACTCTGAGCTGCTAGTCTAGACATGAGGACGCGAATCGACACTGCACCGTGCCACCACATGACGCAACCTAGTGACCATCCTAATGCTGGAAAAGGTTATTGGCACAAGCATCTAGACTCCCCAGTCAAAGTATCAGTACTCTTCTTTGCACGGTTGTAAGTGACATTCTAGTACCATTCTAGTGCCATTCTCGGAATCGCAGCACATATTGTTTTAGTACCATTCTAGTACCCTCAGTACCATACTAGTCCATTCGCAGTATTACCATCACTGTATCAGTATAGCTCTCAGCACCACAGTACATATATTTAGAACAGCCATTTCAAATACTTGGATTCCTGACACCTGTGCTATTTATCCGTAGACATAAAGAAGTTCCCCTACTTAAATATGACAGTCACTGTCATCTTGGATAAGATAGAGTCAATAAAACATTCCCTAGTTGGTACTTGTTAAATAGTGAATTCACGTTTAAAACAAGATAAACAAGATTGGGAATTTACACAGTGGCTGGTCTCACACCAAAAAGACTGGCAAACAAATTGCCCACACGCCACCCTTGTCTGGTGATCAAGCGCAAGGTTGGCCGTGCGAGTATACATATTAATGCCCACAGGAAACCTTCGATCAAGGGTCGGAGCATGATATCCCTGATTATGGCATAGGTAACAATCGATGGCGACAATGGTTCAATATGAGCAAGGTTCTTTTGGGAATTGCTAGATGTTGTATCCACTTCATCATCACTGGCTCCATACTTCTCTAGCTCTTTGGAGGAGATCTCCCTCCTAGAAGAATTGGCCTTGTCTGCGTAATTATTTAGCGACTTGCGGAATACCTGTTCGAACCTCAAATCAGGAATGACGATTTCTCGGCGGGGCAACATCGATGTAGATATTTGGTAGTATATATAGATAAAACGTTATATGGTACTATGTGTAGATACTGTGTAGATACTACCAAATCCAGTCTAAGGTAGACCCGTGCATGCGAGCGCGGGCAATTTTTTTTTCACTATAAACTTCCCTCTATACTTTAACACATCACTATGGAGGTCGACGCAGCAGACTCCGGTCCCAGGATCACCATCAGGCAGACGGAGCGTGACCACGTGGACTTTATCTTGCGAGGCGTAGATCTTTCGCTCGCTAACTCCTTGCGAAGGACCATGTTGGCCGAGGTGCCCACGCTAGCTATAGACTTAGTGGAAATCGACGTCAACACCTCTGTGCTTGCGGACGAGCTCCTCTCCCACCGGTTGGGGTTGATCCCGCTTATTAGCGAAGGCATTGAAAACTTGTCCTACTCGCGTGATTGCACATGTGACCAGTACTGTCCCAACTGCTCGGTCAAGCTAGAGCTTGCGGCCAAGTGTGACTCTGACAGCACCATGAACGTGTATGCATCGGATCTTGCCAAGTTTCACAACGGCTCCAAGTTGGGAGACCCTGCTATTCGTGATCCCCAACAGCGAGGTCCTCTTATTTGCAAATTGAGAAAGCACCAGGAGCTTCGCATCACGTGCATTGCCAAGAAGGGAATTGCCAAGGAGCACGCCAAGTGGTCCCCATGCGCCGCCATTGGCTTCGAGTACGACCCATGGAACAAATTAAAGCATACGGATTACTGGTATGAGGTGGATGCAGAGTCAGAATGGCCCAAGCTGGCCAACTGTGAGTGGGAAGAGGCCCCAGACCCTGATGCGCCCTTCAACTACGAGGCCAAGCCCGAAAACTTCTATGTGGAGCTTGAAACAGTGGGAAACTTGCCTCCTAATGAAGTGGTGGTCCGTGGAATCGAGATCTTGCAGTTGAAGCTTGCGGGCATTGCCGTGGAGCTCAACAAGGACTCGGTGGAGGCCAACGATGCCAACACCGGTGGTTTCACCACATATGGTCGTTCTCCAGGCGGTGGTAACGACTCGCCTGCAAACGGTTTTGGTTACGGCGAGGGTTTTGGAAACTCGGGGTGGTAGTATGTACTATAGATAATCTTAAGACTAAGCAACTGGATAAGCATTATGTACTAGAATAGATATCATAAAAACCGAAAATGAAGTTATAGGCATTAAGAACACAGTTATGGTTTCCACTTGGCAAGGTCCTCAAACTTCACAAGAGATCCACCAAAAATGTCCAAGGCACTGCCAAAAGTCAAATCCACCTTGCCCTGACTCAAGTTCTGTACCCGTTCCAAATCCTCCACCAGTTTGGCTCCACCAGCATACACTATCTTACCCTCAAATCCAGAAGGACACCATTCCCCCAATTTCTGTACCAACTTCTCATCAATACCATTGCAAAGACCCTCCACATCAGCAGCATGGATCAAGAACTCGTCACAGTATTCTGAGACCTTCTCCAAAAATTCTGCAGATAAAACACTATCCGTGAGAGTTTGCCACTTGTTGATGGAAACCACCCATTTTGTCTCCAGACCAATTCTCAACTCACGACAACTCAAGTCTACTATGAGCCTGTTCTTGCCCACCAAAGCAGAAATCTTTTTCAATTTGTCCCAGTCAAGCACAATACTTCCAGAGTAATCTTTGGAGAAGAGCCAGCTGGTGATGATCACGTGCAGGGCGTGGTAGTGGTCTAGCCATTCAAGGGCATTTGCATCCGTAATGCCTCCACCAACCTGTAAGTGGTTGGGCCAAGTCTCACATGCCAAACGGGCAGCTTCATCGTTGGCCGGGTTGGTACCAAGCTTGATCACGTGACATCCTTGAATGCCGTGTTCTTTATATAGGTTGGCGTAGAACGACGATGGTTTGGTCGACACAAAGTTTTCCTTGGTGGAGGCCTGTTTCTGCGTATCGTTGTCGGAGGTAAGAGATCCACCCACGATCTGTTTCACCTGTCCTGCGTGAAGATCCACGCATCCTCTGAAGCGCGTCATAATTGACCTTTTTAAAGTGTGTATAGTTGTGTAAAGTATTAAGACACGAAAGTGTATACTAGTGTGTGCTATGTAGTGGAGAAATGGAACCTGTGCTGGGTCTTAATCTATGCGCTCTCGATGCAGGTGATAGCGAATATAGAGGCATCGCGCAGCGCAGAGCATCGAAAGACGACACTATGAGTGACGATTATTTGGAAATCCAACGCCGCAACTTCGAGGCCCAGTTTGGAAGCTTGCTGGATCTCGGCTATGAAGACAAAACAGAGGCTGCAGAAGAATTCCTGGGTTTCAGCGGCGACAGTTCGGGCAGTGGTGAAGACAGCGACGGTGACAATGAGCATCTAGACTCTAACACCGACAATGAAAGTGAAGACGAAGACGAAAACAAAAACGAAAAAGCTCACGGTACTGGAGATATGGATGAAATCTTCAGCAAGCTCACCAAAAAACCAAGCAAAACAAGACCTCAGGCCAAGGCTGCTAAGGTGGTCAAGCTTTCCCAGTCTTTCGTGCCCACACAGACATCCAAGGCTGACCGTAAGATGGCCCGTTCCGGACGGGCACCGACACTAAAGGAGCTCGAGGAAAAGGAGCGGATGCTTGCTAAGGTAACCAAGAAACAGCAGCAACAGGCAGCTGCAGAGGATGCAGCCAACTTGGAGAACGACCTCAAGCTCCAGCGTCTTTTAAAGGAGTCCCACATCTTGGCTCACAACATGGAGCATTCGGGAGCAGACTTGACCCTCCAAACCATTGATATCGAGGCGCCTGTTGGAAATGCCCGTAGACGTATTCTAGATCAACGGATCCGGGAGGTATCTGCTGTACACTCATCCACCAATGGGCTTCCCAGAACATTGCAGAAAATGCCCATGAACTTACGGAAATCCTTGATCAAGAAACGGGAAGAAAGAGTCAAGGAGTATGAGCAGGAGGCCCGCCAAGCCGGTATTGTGCTCTCCAAGCTTAAGAAGGGTGAGTTGCGTGATATTGACCAGGGTAAGGGTGCCACGCTTGCACTGGACAGGTTGGGCTTTGGCAAGAAGCAGAAGTCGAAGACTCGGGACCGTGGTTTGAAGATCCAGAGTGTGGGTAAATCCACTAGAAATGGACTCCGGATTTCCCAGCATGAGATCAACAAGGTGAGCAGGGGAAAACTGTGAGAACTGAATATGAGAAAGCATCAATACGAGAGATCTTTCAATTCAGATTTAAGTCCATGAGAAGTTATTGACTATGGAAAGTTATTGATGAGAAGATACTGATGAGAAGATATTGACTATGAGAAAGATCGTTCAATTGAAGAGAACATCTTCACTTTAATTTAAGATATTATATTCAGTATGAGGAATCGAACAATGACGGATTTTACATTGATACCAGGGTTTGCTTTAAGATGAAATTGCTTTGAACTTTATTAGGGTAAACTCTTTATGGCACGTGTTAGTTTGGGGTTTTTCAAAAAGGTGAGACTTCAAGTGTGTATATTTCACAATGAAGTGCTGTTCAAATCTTCATTATTTACTTGAGGATTCAAAAAATACTCATAATATATTGCATATTACATTAAGTTAAAAGACTTAGAAGTATCCATAAAAATACTCAATCCAAAGATCTGTTATAGTGTTACCTGTGTTAGATTCTTGTTGCTACTTCAGGTAGTCTGTTTGCTATGTTCATTCGTCAATGGTTCCTCAGAGGGAGAAATCCGGCTACTAAAGTAGTTGACAGTGAGGTCACTTATTCAACCGGTCGTGGCTAGGTGCTTATTACTACTAATTATTACTTATGCTTAAGAACCAAAGACAATGACTACGACTACGAATATGACTTATACCTGACGACTGTAACGACTGTAATAATCACTACTGACTATAGTGTACACCTAATATATTTTGGTACCTAGCACAATGATGACTGAAGGGACGGAGTTTAGGAATAGCCATTGTTATGATTGGACTTCGAAGCTTCAGAGTACCTCAATAGGTGAGCACTACCTATGGGGGATCTAACAACCTGAGTGTAATTTACTTTATAAGGTATGAGCAGTATGGTGATTATCAAATAGAGATTTTTTGTTGCCAATACCTATTTGATGGGATACTGTGTAACAAATACATATTTGTTATTTACCTCCTGTTACTCGTCATCTATACTGTCACAGTACATAGGAAATAACTCAGAGTAGTATTATGTTAGTATGCCTAGCCTATATATATATCTTTATAGGCTCTTGAATTTATATCATAGCTTCTACACTTGAATCATATTGGTTTTTCTGTTTCCTTTTCCTTATTCTTGATCTTACTTTGATAGAGCTAGACTCTCATATACCTATACTTTCATTGAGATGTTGGGAACTCAATCTCGATGAAATGTTGGCAAAAGCATGGCTATGAATGGTCTAATGAACTATAGTATCTTTTTGAATTTCTAGCAATTAGAATGTGTCCATTCTATTGGGTCAAATGAGTTTTAAATCAGACAAGAGTCGGTTCTAGAGTTGTAATACAAGTATAAGTCTCTAAATTGTCAGGTCAACAGTATTTACAAAACACATTATTTCAGAAAACCAATACTAGGACTTTAACACAAAGTTACTGCTTATTACGGCGATTTCCCACGCTTTCTGAATCCAAGTATTTATTCCTAGCCCTACTAAGCATAGACACTACTAGAGATGCTGCAGGTATGTAAAGATGTTGCAACTTAAAATTGGTTGAATGGTATCGTTGAATTGAGTATTGATGTGGGTTGCAACTGTTGCGAAACCTTTGCAATTTATCTACAAAATGAGAGAATACATCATAAATCAAAAGACTTAAAGAAGGCAAAAAAAAATACTATATAGAAAATATCACACAACCATTTATTATTACTATGAGGAGTTCCTAATTGTGACCAAACCTGCTATTTTCCTAAGACCTCTGAGTGCCACTATGCTCATGCTTTTCCCCATATCAGAAGAGCTGCACTGAGAGATGGTTTCGCGGCATTGACCGCTCCAACTGTCTGCGCGAACATAAACAAAAGGCCCACGCTACGCTCTATACTAGACCGCCATCAACTCTGAATACACTTTCAACCACTGTGATACACTAGTGAAACCACCAGAGTGTTTACGGGATCCGCTGGTTATTTTGAGGAGAATCGAGGAAAGATCTGTCCAGATCAACCTACTCAGTGCATACCCAAGGGAAACACCTAATCGGAGTGCAAATCACTGACCACACTCCACCTGACCAATCACCTTGATCTGATCAATCACACCAGTTGTCTATGTCGTTACTACCCAAGAAAAGAGGGGCCAAGGCCTCCAACTCCAGAGTCACAAGCACTGTTCTACATGATCTCTCCAATAAAGGACGAGTGCTCTCAGGCCGAGTCGCATCCAACTCCAAGCGGAAACCAAGCACTACCAACCGTCAAGTCAGCCGAGGAGACTTATTTGGTGTGGAGGATTCTGGAAACACGTCATTTGGTGAAGATGCAATCGATTTCCATGAAAACAAGTCCACCATCATGTCCAATTTCGAGGAGTGGATCAAGCTTTCCACCGATAACAAGATCACATCCAAGAACTCGTGGCAGTTTGCCTTGATCGACTATTTCCACGATCTCAACGTCATTAAGGACGGTGATAACATCAACTTCCAGCGTGCTTCTGCCACCCTTGATGGATGTGTGAAGATTTATCTGAGCAGAGTGGAGTCTGCAGCATCTGAAACGGGAAAGTTGCTTAGTGGACTTGCCACCAAAAAGGGCCAGGCTGAATTGGAGAATGCCGAACATGCTGACTCTGATGCAGATGCAGATGCAGACCCTGTAAACAGCAAGAAGGAGAGGAGGATCAATAGGGTGGTGGAGTCGACGTTGGTGCCTTTTGAGCAGATCGAAATCAAGAAGTTGGACCAGGAACTTGCAATCGATCCCCTTTTTAAAAAAGCATTGGCTGATTTTGATGAGGGTGGTGCTAAGAGTTTACTTTTGAACACTTTAAACATTGATTCCTCTGGAAGAGTTGTTTTTGATACCACCACAATCAAGTCGGACGACAAGAACAAGGATGCTCTGGCCAACGATGTTGCCACTGCTAATCCAACTCCCTCTTCTGATATCAATTTCTCCAAGCTACGAACGCTTGTTGGTGATACTTCTTCTTTGGAACCGTTGGTCCTTTGCCCATCCATGAAGGACCTTAAAACGGTCTTGAGTGATGTCAATAAAGCGAAAGCCATCTTAGGCGATGTCAACTCCAAGCTAGCGGCTAAAGAGTACGAGGAGAAAGAAGAATCGCCCCCTCCGGAGGAGCCCATTATGCCTGACTATGATTTTGATCTAGATTTAGACTTGGACCATAACTCTCCGCTCGAAGAGCCCGACAACCTTGATCAGCACTCCAGCGCCCACAGCTCGGCCTACTTGCCTGAAGAGAGCGTGCCCGGAGATAAGGTGTTGGACGTGGATCTCATGGCATATTTCGACGACAACATGAAGACTAACTGGAGAGGGCCCGAGCACTGGAAAGTGACTGCTCTCAAAAAATCCAAAAACTTGGATGAAGTAAGCAAGACTCCAAAACCAAATACGGAAACAGCGCCAAAGGCCAAGAAAACGAACGTTTTGATCGATTTCTTCAGTGAAAGAGACGAGGATTACGTGGAGAAAATGTTCCAGAAACCCAAGAACCAGTTCCAGATTCTCATTAAGCCAGAAGACAGAGTCAGTGAGGACCTACACATACTACCCGATGATATAAAGTTCAACTCGCAGAAGCTCGTGAATCTCTTCCTCAAGCCAAATAAAACCATCATGACGTTTGTCAACAGATCCAGGTCACAATCGGGTGAGCCTGAGCGCAAGTACACCGATGAGAATTACTTTGCAGATAAGTACCGGGAAAACGAGGAAAGTCATCTAGAAGAAGAAAGACAAGAGAGACTAGCGGTATCTTTTCACCAAGCAGAATTGGAAGACTACGACAATGACAACTACGATGGAATTGACTTCAATGACGTTTTGGGTGGAGAAGGGGGAACACCTCAATCGGAGGAGAAGGAGGATATGGGCTCCCAGGTGGTTGCTGGCCGGAAAGCACGTCCAGAATACGTGAACTTCTCTCGTGTGGCCAAGCGTGTGGATGTCAAATTACTAAAGGATAATTTGTGGAGGTCTATTAAGCAGGAAGATGCAGCAACTACAGAGTCCAAAGTCAACGATGCTGACTCGAGTGAACCAGAGGTGAAGCGGAAGGACTTCAAAAATGTGGTTGATGTGATCGGCAAGATGTACCGTCCTGAAGAGAAGAAAGACCTTTCCACGAGTTTTTGCTTCATTTGTCTACTCCACTTGGCCAACGAGCATGGGCTCTCTATCGAGGCCACAGAGCAACACGACAATTTATTGATTGAGGGTTTCTAAACTCCTGCCCATTTAGCATTATGATAGATTAATGAACACACTATTTATCACTAGAAAAAAATGAACAAAAAAGAATGGAATATAATACTACCAGAATATAGTAGAACTAAAATGTCTATATTCAGTTTCGTCACTTCGTTGGTCCGAAAACGTGCATGCACCATAAATGCACTAGTGTTCCCGAAATTCGCACGGTGCATACACGACCTTCCATGACTTTCTAGCGAACCGTGACACCGCCACAAGCAACGACCACTGCACCATGCATCTCTCGTCCAGTCTATTGCATGGCCAATTTAGGACTTCGTCCATTTATTCCAGCCTGTGGAGGGCATACTCCCAGAGTCTCCGGGCTCGGAGCATGGCCAGGGCCTTAGTCCTCCCGCTAAATCGTCGCTCGGTATCTACGTCAACTATATCTATGCTTTCCAGTATGGAGCAAGCAGCAAACGCAGAACTGGCCAACCCCCAGATCCAGGCCGAATTCTACAAGAACTTGATTGCAAACTACCCGCAAATCGTCGTGCAGCGGTACGAAACCCCCGGCATTGCTTCCAACGCACAGTGTGCTCAATACTACATAGAAGCCTTGAACCGCATGGGCAAGAAAGCCAAGGCCGAGCAGGTGGCCAGTGAAATGGCCAAAGGCTCTGCTTTCCAAGGTTCTCTGTTGGGTCTGGCTGGAAATTCCGCGTTTGCTGGTGGCGTGGGTTCAAGGAATGATCCGGTACACGTGGTTGTTTCCGAGAGTGGGTTCACGCTTGTATCGAAATGGCTCAAATGGTTGATTCCACTTGCGCTCCTTACATATGGTGCGTCCAACGCATTCAACTACCTTGTGGAGAATGGTACCATTTTCCGGAACTCCGAGGTGGCTGATAAGTCCATCGACGTATCGCAGTCCACGGTCAGATTCAAGGATGTTCAGGGTTGCGACGAGGCACGTGCTGAATTGGAAGAAATTGTGGATTTCTTGAAGGACCCTTCCAAGTTCACTGGCTTGGGTGGTAAATTGCCCAAGGGTGTGTTGTTGACTGGTCCTCCGGGAACAGGTAAAACCTTGTTGGCACGTGCCACTGCAGGTGAGGCAGGAGTACCTTTCTTTTTCATGTCTGGCTCGGAGTTTGATGAGCTTTACGTTGGTGTTGGTGCCAAGAGAATCCGGGAATTGTTCACACAGGCCCGGGAGAAGTCACCAGCCATCATTTTCATTGATGAATTGGATGCAATTGGAGGAAAAAGAAACCCCAAAGACCAAGCTTACGCAAAGCAAACATTGAATCAATTGTTGGTGGAGCTAGACGGTTTCTCTCAGTCAGAGGGCATCATCATTATCGGAGCCACCAATTTTCCCGAGTCGTTGGACAAGGCGCTCACCAGACCAGGACGTTTCGACAAAGAGGTTGTGGTTGAGTTGCCCGACGTTAGAGGCCGTGTTGACATCTTGAAGCACCACATGCAGAATGTGGAGACTGCAGACAATATCGACCCTACGGTGATTGCCAGAGGCACACCGGGTTTGTCGGGAGCCGAGCTAATGAACTTGGTCAACCAGGCAGCAGTGCATGCATCTCAGTTATCCGCACCAGCCGTGGACATGTCGCATTTCGAATGGGCCAAAGATAAGATTTTGATGGGTGCAGCCAAGGAGAAGATGGTCATCACCGAGGAAGCAAGAAAGAACACTGCATACCACGAGGCTGGGCATGCCATCATGGCCATGTACTCGCCAGCTGCCACACCTTTGTACAAGGCCACCATTCTTCCTAGAGGAAGAGCCTTGGGAGTGACATTCCAATTACCTGAGATGGATAAAGTCGATATGACAAAGAAGGAGTGTTTCTCGAGGTTGGACGTGTGCATGGGTGGAAAGATAGCAGAAGAGATGATCCACGGACCCGAAAATGTGACCAGCGGATGCTCCTCGGACTTGGCCAGTGCCACGGGAATGGCCAGGGCGATGGTGGCTTCGTATGGTATGAGTGACAAGATCGGCCCTGTCAAGCTTAGTGATGATTGGGAGTCGTGGTCGCCAAAGATCAGAGACATGGCTGACCAGGAGGTGCGCGAGTTCTTGCTCAACTCAGAACAGAGAACAAGAGACATGCTCAAAGCCAAGAAGGTGGAGTTGAAGCGGCTCGCCGAGGGTTTATTGGAGTACGAAACCTTGAATCGTGAGGAGATGGAGGCCATTGTCAAGGGAGATGCCATCAGCAAGCCCAAGACCGTGAGCAATACGGTTATCAAGTCATCGGGCAACGGCCGCTTGGAGGTGATCAGCGACCCGGCCCCAATTCCAGTTGAAGCATAAAGACGCAGTACATAGTTAATTAATGATAATCAGAATCAAGTAGCGAGTCTACAAAAGACTAAGAAAAGTCTACCAAATACTCAACGACTACATGCTCATGTCTAATAAAAGGGATTGTGCTCTTAAGGATTCTTATCTCTTGTTTTTCTAGACTTTTATGATTCAGTAATTAATTAAAAAAATTATATACATTAACGCGGGGCGCCGTTCTGGAAGAAGTTGGCTAACTGTGCGCCAATATTGGCATTTGGAGGACCGCCGTAATTGCCTGGTGGGGGGTATCCCAGTTGTGGGGGATAACCGTTGTTTTGTGGGGGGTAGCCGTTGTTTTGTGGGTTCATTTGTGGAGGCTGGTTGGCGAAAAGGCCGGTCAATGGGTTGGATCCCAGAGCATAAGAGATGAAGTCCTGGTTTCCGCTGTTGCTGGTCTTAGCGAACAGGTCCTCGGACTCACCAGGCCGGTTGGACTTGGGGCCGTTTCTGGTGGAGTTGGTGGGCATCTTACGGGACATGGCCTTGGAAGAGATACCCGTACCGATTTCAATATCGGGCTCATCAATCACTATTCCACTCACCAAAGGTTCTCCTCCAGTACCACCCCATTGTGCCAGGACAACCCACTGTCTGTCAGCATCGGTCAAGCGCTGGATGGGGATGATGGAGATTCCGTGTTGGTAGTTGCAACAGTCTCTGGGTCCGAAACCAACACCCCATCTAGTCCGCAAGGGCAAGGCTCCGTCCTTGTTGAAGGACTGGAGCACATTCTCGGCCTCTTTTCTGGAATACACCTTGACAAAAGCGTGTTTTCTCTCGCTGTTCAATATGGTGGACTGCACCTCTGCGTACGGCTTCAAGTGGGACGCAAGCTGCCTCTCGTCCATGCCACGAGGCACACCTCCAATGAATAAGGTTCTTGATAACACCTTGAACGATCCTTGCGGTAAGGTATTGTCGAAGCCGGTGTTTCTGGGGCGGTAGTTAGGGTTGCCGGGCTCGTTGATTTCTTGTTGGGGTGGTTGCATAAACCCTTGCTGGTTGCCCCGGTGGCCGTTGTCGTTGTTACCATATCTGTCGTAACGGCCGGATGGGGACCGGGACCGGTTTCTTCTGGAGTAACCACCGTCATCGCGGCCTCTTCTGTCGTTGTAGTTGCCGTGCATGCCCTGGCCGCCATAGTTCTGGTTGTGACCTTGGCCATGCGCTTGGTAGCCTTGGTTCCCGTAGTTCTGACCCTGGTTGGGGCCCTGGAACCCCTGGTTGGGGCCCTGGAAACCTTGGTTGGGAGGAGCATAGCCTGCGTTCATATTCATACCAGTCTGACCTTGCAAATTCTGCATGTTGGGCACAGGTGGCATGCCGGGAACTGGAGTTGGTGGTTGCGAGCCCTGGCCCTGGCCCTGACCTTGGCCTTGGCCTTGCATTTGCTGCAACATATTGAAAATGTACTCTTTGCTTCCTGGTTGGTTGGTTTGTGCCTGCAGCACTGGTGGCGACTGCACTGGAGGGGTAGTACCAGAAGTTCCTGCCAACACCGACAACTGGGATAAGATGTTGTTGGCGTTGTTCTGTGCAGGGGCTGCTGGCTGTGGGGCAGGAGAACCCGTTGGAGGAGTCTCTGTTTTCTTCGCCAAAGATGCAAGCGTCAGCAAGATGTTTCCTGCATCAGTGGCAGGAGCAGGAGCAGGAGCAGCTGCGGCTGGTGGAGGTGGCGGAGGAAGAGCAGCTTCTGTTTTTCTCCCCACAGGCGAGCCTGGAGGAGTCAGCGACTTGAAGTGCTTTTCCCGGATGCGGCCAAGTGTCTCTGGGCTGAAGGTCAGTGCCCGCTCCCAAATATCTATCAACTTGCCGATCTTCACCTTCGTAGCAGGCACGATGGTCAACTCCATGGCATCATCAACAATAGGCTCCACCAACTCGCTGATCCGGTGCACACCAGCACCAAAGGTGCCCTCGGGGGCCAGACCATCGATCAGCTCATTCTTCTTCTTAGCCTCATCCATGTACACTCTAACTATGGAGTCCACCACATAGAGTGCACCCAACTTGTGAGAGGAAGGAGTGGCTTTACAGCTAGAGTACAACGAGGCAATCAACTTGGACTCGTCGGCCACATTTTTGACAGCAATATCCGTCAACTTCTTGATCCGGGTGCCCGACACTCCCGGTGCCTTCAACGTGGGCAACTCCTGCAAAATGGTTTCAAACTCCTCGATTGTAGACATGGTGGTGTAGATTACAACCTCAAGTACCTCTACTGATACCCGATAGTTCTCAAACAAGTACTAGATAGACAATAAAATAGACCAGATAAAAAAAGATATCAAGTCCACCAAATCGATACTGTATAGTACGGTTTAGTCTTTGCACTGGTTATGTTCCGTGCGGTTTGGTTTAGGTTCAACACTGTCTATTCTCAGTGCGGTTTAGTTTTGGTGCTTGTTCACTTCAGTACTTGTTCACTGCAATACTTGATCAGTTTCAATACTTATTCAGTTCAATACTTGATCAGTTCAGTGCTTGTTCACTCAATACTTATTCACCGATTACAATACGTTACTTTACTATCTCAATATATCCGACAGACTTCTTGGATGGGACTTCGGGATCTAGTGGACTCTAACGAATAACGGTTCGGTTCGGTTCGGTTCGGTTGGGTTGGAAGGGGATAGTTTAAAAAAGGGGGAAGGGGGGTCTCGGACGAGATTCGGATTTTGTTTCTCGGACGAGATTAAGTTGCGATATGAACGATAGACAAAGGAATAGTTGCCTAGGAAAAAGGAGGGAAAACGCGGGCCTTTTTATACTGCAACGGTGCGCGCACGCCCTCTCAATGGCATGCAGGACGCCCACCCGGTGCATGATGAGTATTACTGCGAGCGTCGCTGCGTGCGCGCAGAAAAAACCATACAGCAAAAAATTCCCTCCTCCAACTCCATACCATGTTGTGTAAGAGCTTCATACGGTACAATTCCGTCTCGGCCACAAGCACGCCGGCATCCATCCGTGCCACGCTTCTATTGCTGCGCACGCCCGTCATCACCGCGGACTTACCCAAGTTCCAGCAACAATATTACGACTACCAATCCGAACTATGGAAGCGCTTAATGTGGACCTTCCCTAAATGGTTCTACTACAGGCCGGGTACCATTGCTGAGCAAAGGTATAGGGAATTGAACAAAACTCCTGTTTTCAACAACCCCAATCTTGAGTTTGTGGGTGGTAGACCGGAGATCAGGCATCAGAGAGATAGAAGATTCAAGCAGGAGATTCGTTTGCCCAAGACCTACGATGAATCTGCATCTGAAGACTCTTCGGAAGCTGGTGCCGAGGCAAAGGATAACTTGTCCAGAAAAATTGTACCAAACCCCAGAACCACCGAGGCTGACAAGGCCAATGACCAGACATCGTTGGAGAGGAGCTTGGCCAGGACCTTATACTTGGTGACAAGCGAGAATGGGGGCAAGGAGTGGAAGTTCCCTTCTTTTGCCAATGAGGGAGCCAATCCTCTACATAAAACAGCCGAGGAGGGCCTCGTTTCCGTGGGCGGAGACGGCATGAACTACTTCAACGTGTCTCCCAAACCATGCCACGTGAACTCGTCTGAATCTGGCGAAAGAGAGTTTTTCATTAAACTGCACATATTGTCAGGAGACTTCAAGGCACAGACAAACGTGGCTCACCGCTGGTTGGCGAAGGAGGAGCTTGCAAAGGTTTTGGAGGAGAAGTATTATAATAGCATCTGTCATTTGATCAGCGACGTCTAATTCGAAGACACAATGGATGAAAGACTATTGGTCGATACTAATTGGTGGTGGAGACAGTTAGGCTTGAGACAGCTGATGAAGCGAACACCATAGGTCGTTTTCCTCAATCGGTCCTCAATCGATTCTCATCGAGTGCCATGTACATAGAAAGAGACGTTTGCCTCTACAAATTCAGTGACACTGAATAGTTCACTACCTAATGAATTCACCCCATTCAAATAACGTCAACCTTTGTTTTTACTCTCTACTCTCAATTCGTGTTACAAGTATTCATTCAATCGGCAAAAGTTTTTCTCACGGATCAGTAGACCTTACAAATCCTTCTTTCCTCTGATGGCTTGTTCAGCAGCCCATACAGAGCGGTCCAAGACAGCACCCACAGTCAAAACACCGGCGATGGAGCTGACCACGCCTAAGATGAAGCCAGACCAGGTTTTGGCGTACTCCTCCCTGTTGATGATCTTCATAGGCGAGATCTCAAAGTGGAAGAAAGCTCCAGGAACACCTCCCTGCGCATGTAGAGTGTTTTGGTGGTCCTCGTCTCTTCCACCAAGGATAGGCCGGTCGTGGGTGACCACGGAAAATTGGTTGGTGTCGATGGCAGGCTTTCTGTTCTCCAAAAACTCCACTCTAGTGGCCACCACAGAGAGGAAGTAGTTGATGACGTGGCTCTTTTTCTGTTGCTCAAACATGTAGCCATCCAAAGGTTTGGTGGAAGGAGCGTTTTCGTCCTCGCTGGTAACGGACAATGCAGACGTGGGGTCTGCACCAAACGAGAAGTGGTTGATCTTGTGCTTCATAGAAAACTTGTCACTGTACTTGAGCCATAACGACAAGTCATGCGAATGTCTTCCTCGGTCGGTGAACGGAGTGCCTGGGGCAAAGTGCAAGTTTCCAGAGATACGGTTGACCTTGACCGAGCCCTTCACTCTGCATCCTTCGTTGTTATCAATGCGCAGTACCATCTTTTCCACGTAACCTTCCAGCTCACACTGGGCAATTTCAGACCCATCAAAAAAGCCCCATGCTTTGGTGGCATACGCCAAACGTACCGACTCACAAGTGTTGCAGCAGTGCTCGGAGTTGGACTGCATCAATGCACCGTAACATGAGCCACAAGGTTTTCTCTCTTGTTTCTCCTGCTCAGTCAAACCTTTGCATGCCAGATCAACGGACTCGCCTCCCGTCAAAATGGGCAAGTCGTCCTTGACCTCTTCGCCCAGCTGAAGGACACGGAATACCTCAAAGCCCGACTGGATAATATTCATATGCATATCACCCGTAAGATCCAAGATATCCATGGTGAGCACGCCACAAGGCACCTCGGGAAACGTCACGTCCAAGTGAATGTCGAGCTGCTTGTTGACATCCCGGTCCACCACCAATTGCGGACGTAATACCACGTTGGTATAGTCATAATACTCATTTCGGATCAAGACCATCACCACGAAGATACACACCATGGTGATCAAGCCTCCGGAGGTCGTCTTGACTTTGGCGTCCTCCACGGTCTTGGCAAACGCATCTAGCGATAATAATTTGGGTCTGCCCAGCATTTGAAGTGTAGCTCTTAGATGGTGGGAAAGTGACTTGGTGTCCTGTAGTGAATTTTCGCGCGCCTGTATAGCACTGGAGATGTACCGTTGTTAAAGTTTGAAAATTTGGGGGGAAAAAAAAGGCAATTGAAGTTTATATTTGGAGGGAAGGGAGGGCGATGGCTGTGAAGACAAACTGATGGGGGCTATCGAGACGTTTTTTTGCCTGCCTTTGCTTTGGTAGGTCTAGAGGTGCTAGTGTACAGTGCGCATGATGTGATTAGCGTAGTGCATGCTATGGAGTTGTGGAGGTATTATTTGCATTGACATGCAATATCAGTCAGGCCTCTTTATCGACTATGTCAGCCACCATTGTATACTATTTATGAACCTTTTGCTCATATATATGAATGTAGATTGGATTGGACATTCTGTGGGTACGTCTGGTGGGTATTGTTGCAGTAGTGCATACTGATTGGGTGCAACTGGCCCAGGGCTCCTATCCGTGGCTCAGTAAGCCAACGAAGATATTCAGAACCAGTCCAGTGTATAAAATTTTTGTGCTGGTACAGTATACAGTGTAGTGTGTTGTATTAATATAAAGTATTAGTGTACCTGGTTTATTCACTATAACTGGGATGGGTCTAGCTATCCTCAAATAGCTGTACTGTTAACCTTCCACATTGAGGATATCATCACTATTCGGTACTAATCAAAAGCACGGTTTGAAAGAACGTGGTAGTAGTGTACTAGACATGTTTGGTAAAGTATGGAGTAATAGTGGGGTCAAACTAATGTGAGAGATCATAGTGTTCAGATGAACCAGTATTGTTAATTATGGTGTTCGTCTAGTACTCAGCTCACAAAAAAACTTTCGACCCAAGTGGAACTGGACTTCAGCTGGAGCTCATCAAGTGCATAAGAATCTCAGTAGTGTAGAGAACATTAGTGTAGAGTACAATGTGTAATAGTAAAAGTAGAATGAAGAAGGGGAATGATAAGAGGAGAGGTAGTACAGATAGAAGGCAGTATAGAAGCAGTAGAGTAGTACAGTCAGAAGACAGTAGAGGGCAGCACAGTATTCTACAGTATTAGAAAATAATTCTACCGTATTTTTTCTGGTTGTAAAAGTATCAACGTCTGTCGTTAGTTACCAAGAATAATGCCCCAAAGCTCAGAGTGTAACACTAAGTCAACTACATAGACAAGACAGTTCTGAAGGCGCACCACCAGTGATTGGACTCAACCGATGCAAGATCATGCCACCGTACAAATAAAGCTACTACTAACAGTAGTACATACATATAGTGGGATGGTAGTGTAGTGTAGTATGGTAGTGTAGTACAGTAGAGTTACCCACGCGTTATGAGCCCTGAAGTATGATATGCCCTCTTGTTGAGATTAAAGAAACGAACTTGTGACGACCAACACATGATCAAGGTAAAGAGCTTGGAACCATAAGAGACTGACACATGGTTTTTGGTCCAAGATAGGAATGTAACTGGTTGTGGAGTAAACTAGTGATTATGATATCTGAGGAGTATCGCATTAATTTGCACCCAAACAAGTGTAAGGGAGAAGTATTCCAGTGCCATTCCACGGTGCCATTCATATACGAGTAAGTGTTCGACGGGACCAATAGATTTATAGGTTTAAGTGAGTCACTCATTGTAGAGAGTATCTGCTAATGCTTCATTGAATACCCAATCCATGTCCGACGGGTTCCCAGTATAGCGTTACATAAGAGTATGCAATGGAGGTAGAATTCAAGAACATGGAGAGCTTCTGGGGATCTGACTAAGACTACTCTAGTACTACTCTAGTACTACTCTAGTACTCTACTATTACTAAGAATAATAGGAGTAGTAATCCTAGACTAATCGTACGGTATAGCTATTTAGAGACGTATATAGATACTGTACTAAGCCATGGATACTCTGATACTGGGCTAGGATCGTCATTGTAAATTGTTCCAAGGATCGACTTTCTCCACGGTATCCATAGTTGGATGGTTATATAGAGCCATTGCTTGACTAAGTTCTATGACATCTATGAAGACATCTATACAAACATCTATACCGACTTCATGACTAGATTTATAGGCTAATGGCCTGACTTTATGGAACACGAGAAGCATCATGACCCTAAAACTTCATTAACCAGACATGTTCACTTTGATTGACTGACTGACTGACCGACTTCTATAACAACTGGATGAAGTCATAATTGTTATGGTAGGAGTGATACGAGGAGTGATATTATGACTGATTGATTCACTACTGTCAATAACTAACAATTAACAAGAATCAACTGTGGTATGCTGAGATGATACTATATTTCTTCTCCAATATTTATGATCAGTTGTCTGGAACTTATAATTGGATCTATAATCAATATCTGGATCTATGGTTATGGCATATTCTGTCAGACCTTATGGCCTTGGTTATGGCATCATGGCCTAGTTTTTGATCCATAGCTCAGGCTTTATCATTCATATCCATATCAATTGCTATGTGAGTTAAGTGTAAGTAGGTGAATCAGTAGTCAGTACTACGTACTAAGTAGATGAGTAGGTGAGTAGGTGAGTAGGTGAGTAGGTGAGTAAGTAATCAGTGGAAGTAGTCAGTACTAAATACTAAATACTAAATACTAAATACTAAATACTAAATACTAAATACTAAATACTAAGCACCAGGTAGTCAATAGTCAGCAGTAACTGTAAGTGTAGGTAGTAGCATTACATGTATTCCAGTCATCTACCCACCTTCACTACTCACTCCACTTATTCTTCCACTCCACGCTCCACACTCTACACTCTACACTCTACTCACACTTCCGTTCATATTCACTCACTGTTCAGTAGAGGCTAATAGCTCTTGACCAATAGAACAGCGAAGGTTGAGATTCGCGGATATGGGATTCCAAGTGGACTTGACCTGGACTCCGGATTCTCCACGCACATCCGCTTAAAATGAGTTTTCACATTCACACCATCTTCTCACACATCCTATTGCCCGCACCTTATTAACACACCATAACTCACAACACACCATATTTACAAATAATCACACCACCACCACCACCACCATAATACCTCGATTGCCCGTACATTATATTCATAGTAATTAAACCATTTTAAACTTACATAATGCTATTGGTTTTTTTTGAGTCCAAATATTGAAATGGAATCTGGGACATGATACTGTGGTGTTTGGTTAGTGATGTGTGTTGTAGTGATGTGTGTTGTAGTGATGTGTGTTGTAGTGATGTGTGGCGTGGTGATGTGTGGCGTGGTGTTGTAGTGGTATAGCAGTGGAGAGTATTTATTAGTGAGTGAGTAGTAAGTAGTGAGAGTGAGTGAGTGAGTGAGTGAGACTGAGACTGAGTGAGACTACTAATTCACTAGTATGAGTAGAGAATGAATAAAAATATGTGGATATGATTTTAAATAACAATAGTGGATTGGAGGAGATGTTTGGGTTTAGTGAGTGTTATTTGGAGTACTAAAAATATATCATAACCCTAGACACTATTCGTACTTTGTTCTGCTGACCTGACACTCTTTAGCCTGACTCACGTCTTTCGCAGTCTTTTTTGTATGCCGAGTGTAGCTCTAGACAAGCCAGAAAACATCAGTTCCCAAAACACCATTTCCCACAGACCATTTTTCACAAACACTCTCTCCTCTTTTTACCTGAAGAATGAACAAATTTCCGAAATCAAAGAAATCATAGAAAATTATAGGCAATCCATAAAAATGTCGGGTATTCTGATATCGACGGCATAGTGTGAACCACCGTATGTGGAAAGTGGAGCACGTAACGCGCGCATTCGCATCTACTCACATCCTCCATTATGTCCATCTTCAGCAATCTCCGGCTTGATCTGGTCAGTGATTTGGACCGCAAAGGGAAGCCGCTGGGGCTGGAAATCGTGGTGATTTCCACCAACCCTTTAGGCTCCCGCGTGCTCAATACCCGTCTCGACAAGACCATCCGCGTGTGGAAATGTCTTCTGCTGTCGCTAGTGGACCCTGTGGTGATAGAGTCCACGCATAAGGAAGAGGTGACTAGCGTGGCTTGGCTCCCCAATACCGATCTGGACTTCGCCACGGTGGGACGCGATTCGCTGGTGAAAATATGGAAGAGTTCCGGTGTGTTGGAGAGACAAGTCACCGTGGACGATGGAGCACGGCTCCAACTCCTCCAATACTCTGCAGATGGCGCATTATTGGCGGTAGCCTCAAACAATAGCATCTACATCTGCGATGCCCTCAAAAACTATACTCAATTGCATAGTTTATCGCAACTTGGACAGATCACCGACCTCAAGTGGCTCAACCAGGGCCACACGGTGTTCTTGGTGGCTACAGACGCTGGTGATATTCTCGTGTACCAAATAGGCCTGCAGCCAGAGTTGGTGCACACACTCAAGGGGCCCCGGCTGGTGGCATGCTTGTTGGTGGACCCTAAGGCCCGGTATATAGCGGCCGGGTCACGTGAGGGCGTGGTTTACTTCTGGCGGACGCTGGATTTGACCAGCTCCGGTGTTTTGGCCAATGTGGACCTGGAGATCACCTCCTTGGCCTGCAACAAAGACGGGCAGTACGTGAGTGTGGGTTACGGACTGGATACCAACTCGCGGGTCTACGATAGCTTCACCATGGAGCTTGTATATGAAGTGCCTGGTACGCCCCGGTCGCGCGTGGGGTGGCTTCCCAACCGGCAGATGCTTGTATTTCTGAAGGATAGAAACCTGGTGATGGGGTATGGGCGCAAGGAGGATCGAGACCTCCAACAGATTGAGAGAGACAGGGAGAGGGAACGGGAGAGGGAAAGAGAACGTGATAGGGAAAGAGACAGAGAACGTGATAGGGACAGAGAACGTGACACCAGACCTAGAGACCGAAATAGAACAAGGCGATGAGTGGCTTCTATGTGCAGATAGTCGAGTGAGCCTATGTGCATACAGTGTGAAGAGAACGACTATGAGACTACATACTGGTACCACAGTCTAAGAGCTCTCAGAAACCCGAATATCAAGGTGGAAAGTCAAGGTTCCAGTCTAGAACTCCGGGATGCAGAGTTTTAAGTCAGAAAGTTGCAACCAAAAAATTGGAATCCAAAATTTGCTTGGGAACAAAAAAAAAATGAAGGGTCCAGTTTCAGCTCATCTGGACAGCATCACACCAGAGTGAGCAAATGAGGCGGCGTGCGTAGAGCCCCACTCATTCTTTCATTCTATCCACCATCTGGGGCGCCAGTGCGCGCCGTGTGTACGCAGTGCGACACCAGAAATAGCGGCTTGACACACGTACAAGTTTGCATTCTCAATACCTTCGTGGTCCTGCAGAAAGGCTTCCGCGACCGCTCTTTTGAGCCTTCCTCGGGATTGGCTTTCGCACAGTCTTTTTGTTATGAATAGCACGGACTGATCTGGCTATATTCCACACTTTCTTCTCCATCGTCTTTTGTTGCCTGTACTTTGCCACAGCTCGCCTCACCTGATTAGCTAGCGTCTTGCTTTTTGTGCTGCACCCCAAGGAGTCCTTTTCGTGTCCCTACTGAACTATCCGTGACGTTTCATTAAAGGCCATTCAGCACAGAATTCGTTAGACGGCTGTTCCACTGTTCTTCCTTTTTGGACCCAACCACCGCTTCAAACCACCGTTTCGCCGCTCCAAACCACGCTTTACAACTCCAAACCACGCTTTACCTCCCCATACCTGCTACTGCTCGCCATCCTCCCCGTCTATAATGGATAATTTCTCCCATTCGTCGTTCCGGTCGTTTTCCGCCACCAGCACGCCCTCCATGAATTCTTCTACTGCAAGCATATCACGTGTGGCCTCGGGGCCCATCGCTGCCCTTAACATGTCCATGAACAAAGCATCACTGGCGAAGGACCATATGTTCTATAAGAGCAAGATCTTGTTGCGAAGGTTGAGTGAGTTTCCTGGAATGCAACCTTATATCGAACAAGCCCAACTTAATGCTGAACGTTGTGCTGAACAGCAGGCGCTTGCGTTGTCCCAGCAGTTGCTGCAGACGGATAGTTCACCGAATGCGTTCCGGAGCTCTACAGGCTCCAGTGGCTTTTCCATCTACCTGGACAATTCGGCTGTGTCTTCCGCCCAGAGTCCGCTTCCGTTGTCGAAAAACATCTTTACATACACTGCAGGTGTTCTCCCAGCCAACTTGCGCCTGGACCCGGCCACGCTGGTGTGGAAATTGTTCCAACGAGGCACGCCGTTGTGCTTGATTTTCAACAGAATCATGCCTGAACACGCCATCGATATCGTTGAAGGCGATGACCTTAGAATGTGCAAGAAAGCCGTTTATGACTTTGTGGTGGCCGTGAAGACCCACATGGAGGTTGACGATGAGTCCATGTTCACCATCTCCAATGTATTTTCGGAAAACACCCACGATCTCCTAAAAATTATCGATGCTGTGATTGGCTTGCTTGACCAGTGCCCGGCCACACGCTTGGACCCTGCGGAGGAAGAGTTGTTGGGCGGTTTTGCTGACCTCAAGATAACTGATGACCGCTCCAAGGTGTTCAAAGAGTTGATTCAAACTGAGCGCAAGTATATCCTGGACTTGGAGCTTTTGATTGCCTACCGAAATGAGCTCCAGGCTGCGGATGCCCTTTCGTCAGAACAGCTCCATGTTTTATTCCCAAATCTTAATGATATTGTGGATTTCCACCGCCGCTTGTTGTGTGGGCTTGAATGCAACATCGATGTTCCAACCAAGTACCAACGAATTGGCTCTGTTTTCATCCATGCTTCTAATGGCCCATTCCGTGCTTATGAGCCATGGACCATTGGGCAAATTGGTGCCATTGAGCTAATATCGAAGGAGGCCGCCAATCTTAAGAAATCCTCCTCCTTGATTGACCCGGGCTTCGAGCTACAGTCGTTCATCATTAAGCCCATCCAGCGTCTTTGCAAGTACCCATTGCTACTAAAGGAACTCCTCAAAACTTATACGGATTCCGTGGATGCCACTTATTACAATGAACTCCTGCTTGCAAATGCCGCAATGAAAGAAGTGGCCAACCAGGTCAACGAAGCGCAAAGACGGTCTGAAAACGTGGGTTTCCTACATAACCTTGTGGACCGCGTCAAGAACTGGCGTGGCTTCAATTTGCGTGACCAGGGCGACTTGCTCTACCATAGCCCGGTTTCCATCAAAGATGGCGATAGTGAAAAAGAGTACGTTGCGTACCTCTTTGAGAAAATCATATTCTTTTTCATTGAAGTCATTCCTACTGATAAACAGAAGGATAAGAAGAAGAGAGAGCTTTTGTCGTCTAGGAAAAAATCAGGCAGCAATGTTTCGGGCTCCACTACCAATTTGTTGGAGTCGCTCAGTGCAGGAAGAGATAGCACTACGCTTGAATTGAAAGGAAGAGTGTACATCTCAGAAATTTACAATATCCAGTCAGCTAATCTTCAAGGCTACACTTTGGTGATCTCATGGTCCGGAAAGAAAGAAAGTGGGTCGTTCACTTTGCGGTACAAGACCGAGGAACCCAGAAATCAATGGGAAAACTGCTTGAGAGCATTGAAGAGCAATGAAATGAACAACCAGTTGCAGAAGAAGCTCAGAGATTCTAGAGGATCGCTTGGCACCAACTACTCCAGTGATGTCATGGGAGGACAGCATGCAGGCTTTCATGTTTCAGAGTCCCCATCGCACAAGTCAGATACATCGGAACAAAGGCACACGTCTTCATCCTCCACTTTCAGTATGATGAAGATGGGTCGTCATGGATACTCCACCAACTCGCCTGGATACGCGGACTCGGTGCCAGTGTCGCCAGCAGGGCTGCACATCCAGATCAAGTTATTCTACAAAAGAGAAGAGGTACAGGAGGCTTTGGCAGTGACTACGGCCATTACGTTCCAGGATTTGCACCACAAAATCGCGTCGTACATTGCTGCCAGCCCGGATGTCGATGAGGATGTGATCATCAACAAGCTCAAGTATAAGGATGAGGAAGGCGATTTCGTTGTGATTGATTCGCTGGATGATTGGCAGCTCGCGATAGATATGATTGAGGAGCTAGCGGACCAGAACAACTCTGAGCGCTCGTTGAATATCTGGGTGTCATAGATAGCAGAATGAATGGCAGAATGGATGTTTCAACTACTTCAGGCGATTACTCAAGCAATTACCATTTGAGTTGAGCTTCAGTCGATCTCTGATTTGGTCATTTTCTGTTTCATGCAATCTCTGTTTCAATCAATCTCTTTTTCAGTCGGTTTCTGCTTCAGCAATTGAGCTACTTGTCGATTACACCCTAATTATCAGGTCCATACTCTTAGAGCTTATACATTTGGGTCTCTTGCTCTCATGTTGATACCTTCATAGGCCTCATGCTTTATTGCCTATATATTTGGAAGCCTCGACCTATATATTCCGAAGATATCACTCACTAATTTCAAGATGTGATTATCATGGAAGCACCTAATAGTGGCTAGTTACGTATACAGGAAATTGGGAGGTGAGGTTTAAGCGCATGGTGCGCGAAGAGCAGCGGGGCACGTGACCGCATTATCATCATCGCCCTTTTGATTGGATGGCCACGGCCACCTCTATGGGCCAGAAGCTCCACCACTCGCCAAAGATACCCGGTAGAGTGAAGTTTGAGTTTCACATGTGTTATGTGTGGTATCTGTGCATCGTGCACGTGACCTCGCTACTGTGTTTATAGCCGTTATTTGTGACTTGTAGAACCATGTGTGAGTCATGAAAAATGTACACCTTCTCGATTTCGCAGCTCATATTTCGCATACACTTCTCAGCCTACATTTCCATACTACATTTCTCCGCCTACCCTTCATTAATACGCTCTTTTGGAGACGTTCTCTAGCACACAAGATGCTTCACCCAATGTCCAGGCCCGGATCATCGCTCAGGCATATAAAAGGCCCCGTTTCGCTGCGGTTTCTACATTCAGCATATTCTAAGTCCCTTGGTCTTAAAAGCCACCAAAACCGGCACAATAACTTCGCAAATGGGCACAGACTCTCCCAGAATGGAAACCGAATCTTCCAGAATGGACTCAAATACTCCCTAAACGGAAATAGAACTGCGTCGCTCCGAACTCCTACACTAATTCAAGTACGTCGCATTGTCAGCACGACGAGAAGGATGTTCAGGCCAAACGGTGTGCTCTGTGCAGAACATTCCGAAAAGGCCTTGGACCAATTAAGTGCCGAGGAAAAAGAAACTCTTTTCGAAGAAAGAGCTGTGGATAATGTGGACGTGTGTATTGTGGGTGGAGGACCTGCAGGTATAACCACGGCCATCAAGTTAAAACAATTGGACCTTGAATCAGGAAGTGGTGAAATGCGCGTGGTGCTCTTGGAAAAAGCCGCAGATTTTGGTTCTCACATGGTCAGCGGAGCGGTGATCGAGCCGCGGGCCTTACGGGAGCTTTTCCCCGACCTGGAGCATTATTCCGAGACTGGAGAGGGTATTCCGTTGCCTGCAGACCTTGTGACCTTGGCGGAACACGACGAAATGAAGTACTTGACTTCCGAGTATGCGTTTTCGTTGCCTGAACCTCCACAGATGGTAAACAAGGGCAAGAACTACATTGTGTCTTTGAACCAGACCGTACTGTACCTTGCCGAACAGGCTGCTGAACTTGGTGTGGAGATGTACCCGGGAATTGCAGTTAGTGAACTCATATACAATGAAGATGGAACAGCAGTGAAGGGTGTGGCCACCAAAGATGTGGGAATTGCACGTAACGGCCGCCCCAAGCTGTCGTTTGAGAGAGGGATGGAGTTCCATGCCCGTCAGACAGTACTTGCTGAAGGCTGCCATGGATCTCTTACAAAGAAGGCCATGGCCAAGTTTAAACTCAGGGAAAACTGCAGTCCGCAGACATATGGTTTAGGAATCAAAGAGGTGTGGACGGTGCCCGAGGAGAACTTCCAGAAGGGCTTTGTGGGACACACGTTGGGGTTCCCTCTCCCTATGGACGTTTACGGAGGTGGGTTCATGTACCACTTTGGCGAAGGTATGGTTGCCGTTGGACTCGTGGTGGGCTTGGACTATGCCAACCCGTACATCCTGCCGTACGAGGAGTTCCAGAAGATGAAGACCCACCCTTACTATTCTAATGTGCTTGAAGGAGGCGAGTGTGTGTCTTATGCAGCACGGGTGCTTAATGAGGGAGGCTACCAGCTGATCCCCAAGCTCCACTTCCCTGGGGGTTTACTAGTGGGGTGTTCAGCCGGGTTCATCAACTTGCCCAAGATCAAGGGTACGCACACGGCCATGAAGTCGGGGCTTGTGGCGGCCGAAACCATCTTTAAACATTTGGGCCAATTGGACGTGGTGGACGAAGACACTCCCATGACGGAAGTGTGGGACTTGCACGACTACGAAGAGAGCTTTAAGCAGTCGTGGGCCTACGAGGAGCTCTACCAGGTGCGCAACATCAGACCAGCATTCAACCTTCTCCCCGGTCCCCTTGGCTTCTTGTGTGGTCTCTCTCACTCCGGACTCACTACCATGGTCACCAATGGAGCAGAGCCCTGGACTCTTACGGTGGACCATACAGATGCAGAGGCCACGAAGGCAGCAGCCAACTACTCACCCATCGAGTACCCCAAACCAGATGGGAAACTCACTTTCGATATCCTCACGTCGGTGTCCAGAACCGGTACGTACCACCAGGAAGACGAGCCCTGTCACTTGCGGATCCCAGAGCAAGACTACCGCAAGCATGCAGAGATCTCGTGGCCCAAGTACAAGGGCGTGGAAAGCCGGTTCTGTCCTGCGGGAGTCTACGAGTACATTGAGGATAAGAACGAGGCGTTGGGGGTCAAGTTCAACATCAACAGCCAGAACTGCATCCACTGCAAGACCTGTGACATCAAGGTACCCACGCAGGATATCAACTGGGAGGTTCCAGAGGGTGGAGACGGGCCCAAGTACTACATGACCTAATTCTTCCTCCTCTACATTTTCACTCACCTCTCACCACTCCATTACTCACTCTATAGATAAACTGTATAGACACTTGAGTACTTGTAGACACAAGCAGTGACACTAGTAATTGTACATAATCTGGAACTATACATAATCTGGAACTATACATAATTTGGAAATAAACATAATTTGGAATTATATATAATCTGGAATTATGCAGTGGGTTTACTTGCTATAAACGGTCACTTCATAGTACCCTATGATGTATAAGACTAACTCCCATCTGAGTTGTTGGGATACCCTTTAAACCCATAGAGAATAATCATATGAACTGGTTAAAGATGAGGTGTTCAACAATACAAACTCTTTAATTTCAATTGAGGTTGAGTATATAGACGAGTGGGTCTGGTTCCAGGCAACAAGTTAATAGTTTCCTATATTCATTCTAGTGTGTAGACTGAGGAAGTACTTCTTTTATATTCCAAGTCGGCTTTCTTTAACTAGGACAGGTTTCTATTGAGGGGATAATGCTCAAGCTTTGTGTGAAGCTTCTTGGATTCCGTGATCAGGCCATTTGACAATACCACAATAAGGTAAAATATCACTGTCAGTATAAACAATAAGGTTTGAACAGTACAATATACAATAAGTTTGAACAGTACAATATACAATAAGTTTGAACAGTACAATATATAATAAGTTTGAATAGTACAATATATAATAAGGTTTGAACAGTGTAAACATTTTTTAGTGTCTTTCTATTACAGCAGTAACACTGAACTCAGATTGGCTATCAGCAAGTGTGGTATCTACCTTTTCATGAACACTAGACTACATGGTGTCACGTAGTATTACTGTATAATACATTCAATAGTCCACTTAAACGGGGTATAGTGATCGTTTTATAGTAGTCATTTTATGTTGCAGTTTATTGTAGTAATTCATACTGGCAGTCTTTAGTTGTTTTTCTTAGTTGTTCTATACTGACAGATTTATAGTCGTACTTCTATAGGATAAAGCACTCACATGTGATGATAGACTGTGACTATGACTACACAGTGACAATGACTATGAAGAAGTTTAGTGTCTCTGATGTATAATGTACCCAGTTTTATATGAAACACACTTGAAGTGTGTACCCCATATTTTCTTCTTCGCACTTGATACCCTAAGAATTCTACTTTACACCCGCACTCCACTCGAACTGCGCACTCCATATACCCATGACTGTACCTAGTGCATAGTATAGTCCAAGCCTGTACGAAGTTCTTAGTCATTTTTTTCATATTGAAATTCATTATTGATTTTTTTATTTTTATGGCTTTTATTACTATAAACCATATATTGTATTGAACTGGGTGTATAGGAATCATGGTTTGGGTGCGCACTGGTAATATGTAACACCATGTAGAGAATCAGAACATATGCAAATACAACAATTGAGACATTTACCCGGAACTGGATATAGACTTTGCAACTGAAAACACTACCCTCGGAAATGCCCAAAACCTGTTTCAAAACTTTATTCACAGAGCTCATCGGAGTCATCTGCTTCCTCATATATCCTATCATATGAATAGGAGTCACGAAAGTATACATCTATAAAATACCGTACCCACAGTGATACCTTGCTACCATAATATCTAGTTACTCACAGGAAAGAACAGGAAGTCGAGAATATTCTCTTCTATTCGATCAGACCAGAGAGATTATGGGTGTGGGTATGCCTTATGGGCCCTAGATAAGGTATACCCTAGACCAGTCTATGAAGTAGACAAGCAAATATAAGTATTCCAGTGATATCAGAATATGATGTCTAGGAACTAAAGATTGGTAAGTTTTTAGAAACTGTGATTTTCGGGTAAAATGGACTCAATATACACTACAAACCAGTACCATACTCAAGCTCCAACTCTACACTACTTAACAGGACATCAAAGCCACCTGGTCACGGCTACTACTACTACTACTACTACTACTACTAATAGTGCTAGTGCTAATACTAGTGCTGCTGTGGCTATACCAATAGTACTCTACTAGCTCTATACTATTACTACTAACCGTAACTAACAATAACTAATTCTACCACTAACTGTCAGATCCACCAGAGGTAGTAATCGACCTATTGTGGTATTATGAAGCCTCTCTGCCTGAAACTAACAATGTCCATTGTATAAGGCCTTCTACCCAGCCAACTACCAGCGTGCCCCTTCTCTTGAATACTTATATAAGCATCTCAGATTCATCCTCTTGAGGAATCATCATCGAATAAAGATAACTTAGTACTTGAGGTTACACCAAGAATTTAACACTAACCGTTTAATACTATTAATGCTTTCCATAATACGAATACTGTTACTGATGTTATACCCTTGCTCATACTATTAGTACTGATGATACTGTTGGATCCATTATAGGTAGGGGTTCTACCCATAGAGGTATTATGAAGCCTATACAGTATGTGTTAGATCCACCATAGGCAGATGAAGCCTAATCTGTCCGATTGTTACAATGGCCATTGCAAACGCCGAATCACGGCCATCTGCCATCGTTGTATGAAGTACTATGATGGTCCTTTCGAATATTCTAGAACAATCCAAACCATTGTTCTGATGGAGGGTGTTTTGATGCCATGTTTCGCTCAAAGATATATAAGCTGCTCTAGTTCCTCTTTGAGGAACCATCAACGAACATAGTATCAATAAGGCATAAATGTATCAAAGACCATAACAATAACCATACATTGAAAGAGCTATGTTAATTAATACATATAAAGAAGATATTAGATCACAATTCATATTGAAACAGAATAATATTTGTCCTATTTGTAAAGATCTAGTGATCAATTAAGTAATTTGGGGAATTCATTACAGCTTTGGACGCAAGAGATAGGCAAAATGACCCTCACACCCAAACAATCGGAGACTGTGATTGGCTGTGTTAGTCTCTCGAGCCAAAAGGACTTTTCTGACGAATGTCTTCATTTGAAAGCTTACGAAGTATTGCTGCAAAAAAAAAAATTTGGACCGGTTCAAGGCTCTCTACACTGCAGTGAGCAAAGCACGCGAACAGTTGCAACTCATATTTCTGAGTCTCAGGGTTACGATTACGACATTTATAATGACTATATGACATTGACTATGTGATTGACTGACTGGCTAAATTTATTGCTAGAAAAGAAAAGAAAGAAAAAAAAAAGAAAACTGGGAAAATGGAGGGGATGGATTGAATACTTGTGACTACTAACTGATATAGCATGATAGATCCACTATAGGTAGGACTCTACGGATAGGGGTAATTTGAAGCCTACAATGTCAGATCCTAACAATGGATATTGCAAACGCCGTTTCTGGCTACCGGCCATTAACGTACAAAGTACCTTGATACCCTTTTTGAATATGCCAAAACAATCATAATCATTGTTCTACGAGAGTTTTTCGAGTATCAAGTTTTCTCTCAAGTTATATAAGCCGCCTTGATCCCTCTTCTTGAGGGACCATGAACGAATACAAGTTTAAGTCAACAAACTTTATTAAAGAACATAACATAGCAGATGAAAGTGAGATATTGGGAGAAAGAATTATCTTTGGCCGCATTACAAGAATTGAAATAAAATAAATAACCAAAAGCAAAAAATGAAAGAGTCTGACTTATGGATTCTCATATTAATGACAAAGTCAACGAAATAGAATCCGTAAACAAAGCACTGTCTGTATGACTCAGACTGACTATTTATAGGTTCTATTTTTTTTATTCATTAAATCACCAATAAAAGCATTGATACAAATATCTATTAGGCCTATTATATAAATAATAACGAAACTTAATTCATGAGAGAAAAATAAGTATATAACCGTCAGATCCAGCATAGGTAGTGATCTATCTATGGAGATATTATAGGGCCTCTATGCCTGATACAATGATCATTGTTACTCAGCCGTCTACTGAGCAGTCTAATCAGCTCCCACTCAGCCTTATACCCAGCCTTCATTGAATGGAGTACTAGGATGGTCTAAGGTGAGTAGATCAATGATCATTAAGGAGTTGTTCCGCAGCAATATCTTCTCTTTCTTTTGAAAACACTAAAAAAGTAGCTCAGACTCTTCCCTTTGAGGAATCATCACCGGATAAAGATATCTTAGTACTTAATGTTACAACAAGAATCTAACAATAACTAATTTATATGTTTATTTCAATTCGTTTTTAAAACGAAGGTTGATCACCATGGAGTATTCAATCATTGTGAAATGAAGGCATCCGTACAGATCGTATGGGTGAAAATAGGTAAAAATAGGTAAAAAAATAGGTAAAGATAAAATCTAAGATATGAAAAATTGATCAAAATAGAATTAATCAGTAGATGTTAGGCTCTTGCGTATCTTCAGGTACCAAGTTATCTTTATTCGTTGATGATTCTTCAGAGCGAGGAATCGGGATGCTTAAGTAGTTGGTGGTGGAGTTAGCGTATCCATCCGGTTATTGCTAGGTTCTCACGAGAGGACTCTCCACATTCCATCGTGGTACCTCTGGTTAATCAAATTGCATTGTGGTACCTCTTGCCATAGTGACTGAAGAGCAGCATTATGGATGACTATTGTTAGAATTGGACAACAAGGCTTCATAATACCTCTATGGGGTTATGACCTGCATATAGTCAATCTAACTGTAGGGGTGGTATATTTTCATATGAAAAAACATGTTTTCAAGAAATTATAATATGTATAGATATAATGATATGTGATTCTGGCTGATGCAGGAAGTACACCAAAGTGACACGAATAGGCTAGATTTTGCTTTGAAGGATCCATATGTTGATACTCAGAATTTACTAACTACTAGTGAAAGAAATCCAACAGGTATCCATATATATTGATAGGTGACATTCTAATATATGGAAAGGTCATAATCCCATAATATATGAATAGGTGCCATTCCCATATACTGAAAGGTGCCATTTCCATAAACTGAAAGGTATCCAATTACTGACTACTACAGTGACTGGGATGATAGTATACAGGCACTCCACCAAAAAAAAAAAAACAAACTACGTGGCTAGTTGAGATTACGTCAACAACTTGTTGTTAATGTACATTTTGTGGAGTAGGACTCCGTGCCTGCGAAGCAGAGCGTCTAGTAAGTAGCCGACCAAGGCAGTCTCAGCAGTCTCAGCAGTCTCAGCAGTCTCAGCTGAAGTACTTGTCCAAATCAGACAAGCTTACGTTTTCCGGCGCATCGATCTCCTGGACCAAGAACCCGGACTTGACTGCATACTCCCAGTTGGACTGTGAGCGGCCCCGAGCCTTGGAAGGCCCCGAGATGGTGCCGTTGGCCGAAGTGGTGATGGCCTTGAGCGCAGCCGCATGTAAAGCAGCAGCAGCCGCAGCCGCATTGGCACTATGAGAGCACGGCGTCTTGGGTGCGCGTGGAGCGGCCGCTGCTGCAGTCACGTACTTGGTCTTCTTGTTGACTGATAAGTACGACATGGACTTGGACCGCTTGCCGTTTTTCTTGAGCACGTTCACGGAGAAGCTCAGGTCATCATCGTCGGTGTCGAACACCTCCAAGTCATCGAAATCAAAGTCGGAGTCTGCAGATGGCTTGGGGGCCTGGGCCGCATCTTCGTCCACGGCCATATCAGAGTCTGCATCAGTATTGGCCTTTAGGTTGGCTGCAACTGGAGCTGACGAGTAAGGCACGAACAAGTGGCTGGAATCCAGACTGTCCAGAAAAGTGGGTCTGGCCGAGATGCCAAGGTCAAACATGGTCTGTCTTCTGGGCTTCAGCAAGGCCGAGTGCTTTGCAGCCTCGAACGAATCTGCTGGAAACTGCGAGTTCAGCCCATTGACAAAGGTTAATGAGCCCAGTTGCAGTTTCTGCAGCTCCATGGCGTTTTTGACGTGCACATGGAAATCCTTGGCCAAGAGGCCTCGGTACACATAGACCATGCGTTTGGGCAGGGCATCGGCCCATTCTCGCGAAAGAGCGTACTTCAAGTTCAGATCACCTTTTTCCACACGTTTAACGTAGGCATTCAACTTGGCACTGACCAAATTGGATGTTTTGCTCAGCAACTGCGCCATTTCAGGGTGTCTTTCCACCAATACGTCACAGATTTGTTTCACCGTCATGCCTGCCCCTTCAGCATCTTTTTCATACAAAATGAGGAAGATGGCGAAAAGCACATCGTCTTCAAGCGACGCATCGCCTTCTTGTTCCGGTTTGGGTTTTTCTCCAGTCACTGGAATGGTGGTGGAGATTCCCGTGGCAATAGGCACCCTGGAAGCCTGCTTGGGCTTTTTCCCTAGCACAGCCAAATTCATCTTAGGGTAAAAGCCGCCTTGCACAGTGGGTGGGGTCAGGTCACGTGAGCTGATGGAGTTTTGCGACGACATTGAAGATGCATTCTTCTTAAGCATCCCCGAGTTCATCAACGAGTCCGGCGAGATACTACGCAGGGTAGGCGACAAAGGTGATACTTCAGGCGAAGCGGACTTTGCCAAATTCTGGACGTCTCTTTGATCATTTTCATCATTTTCATGAATATCATGTTCATCATGTTCATTTTCTTCATTTTCTTCATTTTCTTCCACATCAACATCATCAATTTCTTCATCGTTTTCATCATAGTCTCTTTCATCAGTGGGGTTTTCAAAGTACAGTTTTCCAAGGTCGGAAATGACCAAATTGGAAGAGTCCAGCGTGGAGTTGAATGCAGGAGCCGCATGGCTCGATGCCACTGCAAGTGGTCTTCTGTCTGCCAAGGCCATTTTTGATTTTAGTTTCGAGGATTGGGAGGGTAGGTAGACGGCCGGTCACGGGTTCATGTACAGGAACAGCGTTCGAAGCGGAGAGAAGCGATACTCAAATGCTCTCTAAAGGCCGGGGCCAAACTATGGTTAGTACTGGGCAACGCAACGGATTGTCATTGGTTGGGTTTCTGGCGGGGTGAGTAAAGGGGTCAAGCACACATACTAATAAGACAAGGGAGAAAGGAAGGAAGCTAAAGTCAACTTAGCTAGTGGCGGCTTCAAAAAGAAGAGGGGACGGTTTGCAGGTCCTCCAGATTATGTGCAGATTCCAGAAGCAGCGGTTCAGAAGGCAGGACTGGTTCAGGTACAGCGAGCTGTTTCAGAAGCAGTTTCAAGAAGGTTCACTGTTTCAGTGTTTCAGTGTTTCAGTGTTTCAGCGTTTCAAAGTTGTTGAAACCACTGGGAACCGTTTCAGAGTGCAGATAGCAGTTTCAGGCCTAATAGGGGTAAAGCACCTGAAAAAAAAAACGTCTGTTCCAAAAAGTTCTGAAGTTTTATATTTAAAACAGTGCCTAAGAGTTAGCCCAATGTTGTTTTGTTCGACTAGTGTTTCAGAGTGCCGCTGAGTTCTGCTTGTGTATGGATCTGGTCCGAGATGAAGAGGGAAGCCTGAGGAGAAAGACGGACGGCCAGCAAAGGTGAGGATGAGCCCCGTGAACTGAATCAAGAGGTGTGTTTAATAGCAGCCAAAAAAGCCTGGAAAAATGGCGAAGTACGAGACCCGAGGTGGAGTGTGGATGGGGGTTGAGGATATGGATCTGATATTAGGTATTTATTTTTTTCACTCCAGTTCGCATAGTGCGTGCTTATTGGGGCCGATAAGGGCTTCTTTCTGGTCTGCGCACGCCCTCCACTTCGGAATCTTCCTTAACTTGCCACACCAGTTGAATTGGGTTAGTGCAAAAAGATCTTAGTGTTTCCTGTATATGCACAATACTACATACCTTTTCGTTTTTTTCCTTTTAGGGCTTGGTCGGGCTGTTGGCCTCCCGGCCTCTGGCATGGCAGATAACGTGACTGTTGTGACGACAGTTTGTGCGCGAAGAGGAAAGGTGGCACATCACGTGCCCTCGCAGCCCTGGCTTTGTTCCATCGCGCTCTATCTCGCATGAGCCGTAAACTGGCTGCACCACAAGGCATGGAAGCACTGCACACCGGACCTCTTAGTATGGGGTGCTGCCCTTTTGCCAGGGACACCAGTACACCGCAAACTTCACACCAGTACACCCCCCATAAGCAAACCCCTAAATCTACATCCACTTCCACATCCAGCTATCTGATCACTCAAGTGACCTACTACTCCTCCTTCTGATCAAGACTCAACATCAATACACCAGTTGTCTGCATTAGTCCGTGTATTAGTATATTATTATAAGACTGTACTGCCTACAAGCTACTCTCTGATATCTTCCACCGCCTCCATAGTCAAGGCAAAGTCTTCTTTCCAGTAATCATCCTCATAAGGCTTGTCCAAGGTTCCTGCAGGTGGCACAAACCACCAGTTCACTGCAATATGGGCATTTTCGTCTTCCTCACTGAAACTGGTCACCTCGTGGAACCAACCCACGGGAATATATAAAAGATTACCCGGCTCAAGCCAGACCTCAATTTTGTTAAGGCTTAAAAGGCCGGGAAAGTGGTTGTTGGCAAGCTCCTCGAGCGTGTGCCTATATGCAGGATCCACTTCATCCAAGTGCAAAAGCACAGGAGGAATGGATGAAAAGCTTGGAGGGTCGAGTGGTAAGTGTTCCCCCGTATACTTAGGCTCATTCGCCACGAGGCCATGTAAATATTGTTCGGAAAAAACCGAAAAATCGCCCTTTTCAAGCATCCAGAGTGCCCATTCCGCCTGAATGGCCCCATCTTCCCTCATAGGCCGCCAAAATCGGGCGTTTTCGTTCACCTGATAGTCTATCAAGCCGTTGGGGTATACCTTATTGATATCGCCCACGGTAGCCAACTTCTCGGCATTTTCCGGCGAGAAAAGCGTGAACCGTTTGCGGCCTTCCACCAAGAAGTAGAGGTTATCTGCATGGTCATGGTGAAGCCCGGACGAATTGCCCCGAGGAACGTATTTACCCAAAGAGGCAATTGTGGGGTGCAGAAAGTCTGGTTTGGGGCCCTCTGTGCTTGAAGAGCCCATCCAGAGGTTAATTTGCTGGGTAAAAAGGCCGTTGAAAGGCTCGGGAATGATGGGAAACGCGGGCTTTTTCTGCTGCGCAAGGTTGGTGAGCGGAGGTTGGAAGAGCGTTCGGATGCGGGCTTCAGATTCGTCATGCTCGTCATGTTCGGCTTCGTCGTAGTCATCCTGGAGGTTGGAGAAGTCTACGTCGAAATCCGACTCCGAGTCCAGGTTTAAATGGCCGGAAAGGATGGGAAGCTTTTTTTCGGGCTTGAAATCGGCACTTCTAGTGTCTTTCTCGGGCTCGGAATCGGTCTGTTCGTTTTTTCTATTAAAAATCTCGTCATTTTGGCCAATTTCCTCGGGTTTTTCGTCATTTTCATCACTTTCAGCACCAGAAGGCTCTGAACCTTGCGAATTCTCACCGGTTTCACTGCCAAAACCGTCAAAATCATCGCAAATATCGTTATTTTTATCCGAAATGCTCTCATCCGAACAATCATTTTCATCCGACTCTTCGTTCTCTTCATACTGAGTGGTCAAGTAAAAAGAATCATCTCCAGACTTGAGCCTCAGGACAATCTCGGCAAGCGACATTTTCTCCCGCTTCTTGCCCAGGCCAAAGCCGTGCTGAACTTTACGCTCAACCTGGAGCGGTTCATGGTAATCTAGAGTCTGCACGATGTTGTCTAAGCGGAGCAGACTGGCGTCGATGGGTGCAGACATGTTCAACTTGGCAGGCCTCCTTTTGTCGATGTACTGCAGGCGGAAAACAGCGACATCGCCCACGGTTTGGATGGAGTCGCCGGCCTGCACGCAGTAGCCCTTGTATCCACAATTTGGTTTTTGCAGCTTCGTTCTGCGTGGAGAATCGGCAGTTGTGGAGGAGTTGGAGGAGCCCATGAGTGGTGATAGAGTGAGGTGATGCGCGCACATGTGGGCACACTGTGCGTAAGGTCCCAAAAAGGGCAAAGCCATCTCCAACTTCCGCTATAATCGCATGTCGCAGCGATTGCATGATGTCGATGCACCTCAACTCCACGTCTACTTGAGTTGATGCACTCGGCATCTAGTGAATCTTCTTGATCCTTATGCAGCTTTTCAAAGGCTGGCTGGCTGGCTGGCTGTACGCTGCACCTCTGACCGGAATACCTTTATCAGCACAGTTTTCCTGGCACTTGTGGCACCATCCGGCGCATAAACCCTGGGTTGCGCATACATATTCTGCCATGCAACAACTATAATCGCGGCCCCCTTTCTCAGGAGCTAGGCCGTAGATCGGGATTCCGAGGCGGAATACGATTGTGGTTATTGTAAATGAGCCATAAGACCAGATTGACATTAGGATGGGTTTTAAGTAGATCCTAGTGGTTTCTAGAATTGGAGTCCAGAATGCACGCTGCTTAAAATAAGCAGGATCATATGCACAGATCAAACCACAATAGCAACAGACGGTTCGTCACGACGATTTGAAAATCCGTGCATGGCCGAAGATTCACGATTGACTAAATTGCATCAAGAGTCGAACGGCTCCTTGGTCCGCTTCTGGCTCAATCCCGCACCCCCGACCCACATATTATGCATTGTCGCCTGTACTGCATAACACCCGATTTTTCTTAAGTCGTCGGCATAAACTGGCCGGCCCACCTGGACCCCTAGAAGATCTGCCTTACGACAGACCAAGGTGCGTTGCATTACCTGTTTTGATATCACAGTGTGAAGCTCTAGACCTATGGGCTTCTGGACCTCTGGACCTCTGGACCTCTGGACCTCTGGACCTCTGGATACCTAGAGTTCTAGACCCTTTAGTATTTAAGAGGAATGTTAAAATAGCTTCTGTGCACTCTAGAAATTGGTCCAAGTACCATAGATTCTGTCTGTTTACTGTCTGTTTGCTTCTGTTTGCTTCTGTTTGCTTCTGTTTGCTTCTGTTTGCTTCTGTTTGCTTCTGCTTGCTTCTGTTTGCTTCTGTTTGCTGTCTGCTTGCTTCTGTTTGCTGTCTGCTTGTCTGGTTTTCTTTTTTTTGACGTCAGACCGGCCTCTACTGTGACTGCAATGCTCAAATGCTCATGGACCAGTGCGCAGTGCGGAAGTCAGTTAGTAGTACATTGAGCTGGTGGGTGTACCAGACCAGAAATGACTTCAATTTAATATCAAGCTTAATTTGTTGGATTGGTTGAAGTGATTTAAGTAAAATTAAGTTTTTGATTTATTTATTCATTTTGGTTTTTTTTATTTGCACATTTTAGTACTATTCTCACAGTCTCACTCTCATAGTCCATCCGCGCACCTCAGTCTATGGCGCACCGCACTGCACTTCCTACACCACTATAGTCACTACCATAGTCACTACCATAGTCACTACCATAGTCACTACCATAGTTACTTACCATAGTTACTTACCATAGTCACCTCCATAGTCACCTCCATATTCACTACCATAGTCATTACCAAATTCATTACCAAATTCACTACCATATTCATTACCATAGTCATTACCATAGTCATCTCCAGAGTCACTACCATAATCGTATATATATACGAATATAGAATGCATTGGAGTAGCTGGAATGGCTCACGCTTTCACCGTGGAACGCTAACAAAAATGGATGGTACCAACCTACTACTGTATACAAAGTACACCTCACTCTGAAGGAGTTGAACGTTATTATAGTGGTATTATGGTGGGTAGTGCTCTACATGTTGAGATAGACATTCCTTCTCTTGAAAAGTTACATAAGCAGCTTAGATTTCTTCTTTAAGGAATCATTGGTGAATGAACTTAGTAAGCAGAGTACCTGACGTAACAAGAATCTAACACCTATTGTGATACTATATGGCACCATATTATGGTGCTATCTTCTCGTACTATATTATGGTGCTATATTCGGAAACTCCTATTATGAAGTAGATTGTGGAGTGGAATGAAAAGAGTAGCTTGAGGAAGCTCGGGAAGAAGACCATGTACTGTTCCTGTAAAAGTCATATATTGGGAGAATATGAACAGGTTTTATATCAGTTTAGGGGTATAAGGGCATATCTGCTATAGTCACCTCCAACGTCACCTCCAACGTCAACACCATAGTCAACACCATAGTCAACACCATAGTCAACACCATAGTCAACACCATAGTCAACACCATAGTCATTACCATAGTCATTACCATAGTCATTACCACAGTCATTACCATAGTCATTACCATAGTCATTACCATAGTCATTACCACAGTCATTACCATAGTCATTACCATAGTCATTACCATAGTCGTGTATATATACAAGTATAGAAAGCATTGGGATAGTTATCATGGCTCAAGATTTCACCGTACGGGTATCAATAAAGGCAAGTAGTGAAATGAGTTAAGTGCTCAAATGATCTAGTCAGTTGGCTGGAGTTAATTTACTGGAGTCAATATTATTTGACTTTGTTGCCAAGTAGATGAATAATTAGACATGCACTACATGATTGTAAGAATGCTATTGATTAACGACACTGCAAAGGGTCTATAAAAATGATATATAATGCTATACTCTGTTATACTCCACTCCACTCCACTCTACTCTACTCTACTCTACTCTACCATACCATACCATATATACTATACCATACCATACCATACCATATATACTATACTAAAGTAGACTAGACCAGACTAGAATACACTAAACTATACTCTACTAAACTACAGACGGCACTACAGTAGAAAATACCAGACTCTCAGGCTATAAATGGAGTACTGTTAGAATAGATTTTTGTTACGTCAGGTATTCTGTTTACTATGTTCATTTGCCGATGGTTCTCTACAATGAATAGTACCAGCCTACTATATGGTGGTCTATTGTGGTGGTCTATTGTGGTGGTATACTATGATGCTATACTATGATGCTATACTATGGTGGTATACTATGATGCTATCTTGTGGTATATCTTGTGGTCCTCCTAAGGTACTCCTATTATAATAATATATATGTGTCAGATCCACCCTAGATAGTAATATAAAACCTCTCTGCCTCATAATAACAATACCCATTACACTACTATGACAAATCAAGGCTGAAGAGGAATCGCAATAAGTTCAGACTACAAGCATCAATGTATTCTACTCTTAATTCACTGGTTCAATAGTGCCAGTCTAATATAGTATAGTGGTGTAGAAAGCATATGGACTAATGTATACTATGATAATCTAATACCTTCTATTTCCTCATCCTTCTAACCCTAATATCCGTACTTGTACCATACACTAACATTATTCTATACACCAACATTATTCTATACACCAACACTATACCATAGCACTTGTTTGTTCTTTGATACATTTTTGTCTAACTAAAACTATGTCTGTTGATGGTTCCTCAAGAAGAGAAACCGGAGCGGCCTATATAACTTTGAGAGAAAACGTGGTATTGGAAAAACGCTCCTGTACAACAATGGTAAGGATTGTTCTAGAATATTCACACGGCGTTTGCAATGGCCATTATTACGATCGGACAGAGTAGGGTTCATACTCCATCTGTATGCAGGACCGGCCATATCGTGAATCTAACAAAAAGTGTCGTATACTATATCACTTAAAAGAACAATATACTATAGCATATAAAAGATTAGCATACTATAGCACTATAGATGTTAGATTCTTGTTACGTCCGGGACTGTGTTTACTATGTTCATTTGCTGATGATTCCTTCTCAAAGGATGAAACTGAGCTACTTTTTTAATGTTTTCAAGAGGGGTGGCTACAGAAACATTTTTTACTACAACTATAGCGGTCACTGGTTCAATTTGGCACAGGCCATCCGGGTTCCTCGTACAATGATTGCCGGTAGATGGGTAGTAGATGGCACAATGGACACTGTTAGTATCAGGCAGAGAGATTTCATAGTACATCAATACGTAAAGCACTACAAAGGTGGATCTGACAACAAAAGTGTAGTATACTATGGTACTTAGAAAGTAATATACTATGGCACTTAAAACTAACATTGTTTAGTAATGGTAACTATTGACAGAACTACCAATATTGACTATTATGGTACCTATTGACAGTTATGATACCTATTGACAGTTATGATACCTATTGACAGTTATGGACTACTAAACTGTTTAGCAATATTGACCAATGATTATGAAGCATCAATTATAAAGTAACAATAGTGACTACTGATCAATGAGTAGCAACGTTGAATCCCTCCCTTAAAATTGTGGATTCTCATTCCACATACACCACGTCGAAGACTACTACAAACTACAATAAAGGAAGTTATCAGCATCAACAGTGTACCTGGATATTTTGTCTAACAATACTCTATTCACTATCTGCTATGCGTATGTACTATATTTTTCTCCATCTACACTCTACGTTGATGTATAATGTATTGTATGCATGAATGTGTATCTCTACCTATTACACTAGCTACCCACGTTCTCTGAGACTCCATCTATGACACTCCATCTATTCTAACTGCTCTTCCACCGAATCTATGCACCACTTAATTTTATGGGTATAAGAGCTAGTGGATGGATAGTTCATAGACCTTCCATTACGAAATAGTGCTTACTGGACTGTCAGTTTTAACAGTAAGCTGTCGATCCGTCAAACGTTCTCTTTTTGAAGGAAGCTGAAGGAGAATGTCCAAAGTCATATTAACTACTAGGAGCAGTAGGGGTGGAGTAGTGGTGGTGGAGTAGTGGTGGTGGAGTAGTGGTGGTGGAGTAGTGGTGGTGGAGTAGTGGTGGTGGAGTAGTGGTGGTATACTATAGCACTTAAAAGTGTATTTTACTATAGCTGCCAGATCCACCATAGGTGGTGATCTACCTATGGAGTTATGTCGTTTCAGTGTGTCGTTCACATAAGAGTCAGTTGGTCCAACTATCAGGATGTCATCGATATATAATGCAGTCATAACTAACTTTCGTTGTATGTGCTTGTAGTAAAAGCACAGACCCAGAATGCATCTCTTGAATCCAAAACTCATTATCCCCTTGTGAATCACCTCATGCCACACTCGAGGCGCTTGTTTCAACACATACAAGGACTTCTGTAATTTAAGAACCAAATGCTCGTTACCCTTTTGGACATATCCCCCAGGTGGCCTCATATAGATTTCCTCCTTTAACACTCCAATGAGGAATGCTGCCTGTTGCAAGCGTTCACTGATCGTTTTGGAGGCAAACGACAAGGCATTGAACAAACCCTTCTCGGAAATGTCAATGTTCAAGTTCATGTCGTTGGGCACCACCGAGCCCGAAGGAGGCTTGGTCACTGGACTCACAATGATAGCTGGGTCAATCTCCAAGATGATTCCGTCGTCAATCGTTTCATCTATACACAAGCACACCATATTGTATTTCTGCAAGATGGTGGCCTTGTCCAACGAGTTCTCCAATAAGATGGTCAACGCCTCGTTGATGTTGTTGGTCCACGAGTATAGCATGGACTCGTTTTCCTCTCTACTTGATGCAATGATCCTTTTTATTCAGCCGTTCACTCAGCTCCTATTCAGCTCCTACTCAGCTCCCACTCAGCCTTATACCCAACCTTCATTGAATGGAGTATCAGAATGACCTGAGGTGAGTAAATTAATGATTCCTATGGAGTTGTTCTGCAGTGATCCTTCTCCTTCTCTTGCAAATACTAAAAAAGTAGCACAAATTCCTTCCTTTGAGGAATCATCAACTAAAAAAAAATAGCTTAGTACTTAACGTTACAATAAGAATCTAATATGGAGGTCGTACCCAGCCGTTGTAATATTCTTGACACCGGCCTTTTAGGGGTCCTTGCCTTTTAGGGGTCCTTGCATTTTATGGCCGAACCTTGGTACCTGCTGCTCATCACTTTGCCCAAACCACTGCTTCTAGGTCGGGAGAATCGCTTGATAGCCTCACCGGCGTCACTAGCTCCCCTGAGTGCGTAACCGTTTCATCACTCCATGTCCCGACTACCAATTGCCATTCCGTAGCAAAAATCTAACAATAGCACTTAAAAGTGCACTATACTATATGTTAGATTCTTGTTGTTACGTCAGGTACTCTGTTTAGTATGATTTTTTTGGTTGAAGATTCCCCAAAAAGAGGAATCTGAGCTATTTAAGTATTTGACAACGGCGTCGCCTAGTCAACGGGTGTTTCTAGGTGCAAAGGGGGAAATTCTCCACATCCCTCCTGGTACCTCGGGTTCTCCACATCCCTCCTGGTACCTCGGGTTCATCATATTACTCCCGGTACCTCGGGTTCATCACATCCCTCCTGGTACCTGGTGCAATGATGGCGGAGGTGTGTCACAGTGGAATGGCCATTGTTAGGATTAGACAGCGTAGGCTTAAAGCACTGGAATAGGTAGACCACTACTTATGGTGGATCTAACACTATAGCACTTAAAGGTGTAGCGAAGTAGTTTATGGTACTATAACACTGAAAAGTAAAGCAAAGTAGTGTACTATACTATATAGTAGTCTATAATTAAACTTGGTTAACTACTGTCCTGATCTAATGAGTTGGAATAGACTGTGCATACTGTTAGTTGGCCTCTTGGACCAGATCGACCAATAGGAGTTCCTAGTAATTTTGTATTTGATCTTGGTATTCCCTAGTAATTGGTTTGAATTGGTTTGAATTGGTTTGAAACAGCCAGTTGTGATTAAACTTAGAGGAGCCTTTTAGTGAATCAGACTACTTCATCAGACAGCTTGATCAGACAGATTGATTACGTTATTCCTTTATTCCATGGTTAAGAAGACCGACCGCAGATTCCGGTTACGTCAGGTACTCTGTTTACTATCACAATGGGATTAATGACCCCACTCTCATGCCTACGGCTAACTCACACTCACTACACTACACTACACTACACTACACTACACTACACTACACTATACTACACTACACTACACTATACTACACTACACTACACTATCCTACACTACACTACACTATACTACACTACACTACACTATACTACACTACACTACACTATACTACACTACACTACACTATACTACACTACACTACTATTGTTAGATTCTTGTAAGTAATTTTATTACCTAATCGAAACTATATTCGTTGAGGCTTCCTCAGCAAGAGGAATCGGCCGCCATTAAGTAGTCTGCCGAAAGGTAGCCGAAGGGATGTAGTAACGGTGAACCGAGAAGGGGTGTAGTAACGGTGAACCCAAAGAGGGCGTAGTGGCACACCCGATTAACTGGGCACGTTATCTCAACCCCTAAATGGGTTGTATTCCACGCATCTTGGATCTAACAACTATTATTCTATACTATTGGTTTGAATTGGTTTGAATTGGTTTGAATTGGTTTGAATTGGTTTGAATTGCTTGTAATTGCTTGTAATTGCGTGTAATCAACTTATCTAATAGCTTGACTAATTCAAACTCCGAGGCCGTAGAGTTGAGCAGGTGGTCGAGCCATTGGGACCTATTACTACACTCTACTTGACAATATCAAAGGCACTAGACCACGGGCTGACTGGAACAAGACTGGAATAAGAACAAGACTAGACCACTAGAAGAAGAATGAAGCACTCCTATCACCAGACTAATATAAGACATGGGGGAAACTACGAAACTGTAATCAAATAGGGTCTTCCAGTTATAAAGCTTGTATAAAATATCTGAAAACGTCTGAAAATTGCTAGAAAAATTGCAGAAAACGTTTGAAAATGCTAGAAAATGTTGGAATATCCAAGAAAATAGCTAGAAAATTTCGGAAAATCCAAGAAAAAATGCTAGAAACTATTAGAAATTACCAGAACATTGCCAGAAATAAAAAACTATGTAAACCTTGGTCTCCACAATTAAGATTTAAATCTTGGAATTTCCAACGTCGTTGCAACCTTATCCTATAACTAAAAAAAAAGACCCAAATTGAATTGGTCTCAACACCCGTACACCAGACAACCTCAATTCAAAAAGATCCAACGTAAAGCGCCCTTGTTTCTGGCTATATAGTAATAAAATTAATATTTTTCAGATACTGGAACTTTGGACATCCCAAGTATTGTTTTTGAGCCAAAATGTCTTTACTCAGTGTAGTTTTAGAGATCATAGTGTGAGCTCTAGTTGCGGCCGCGGCCTTCAGTTCCTCCCCCTCCCCCTCCCCCAATGACTTATTCTAGGTTCAATACAAACTGTCATGTTCTTTATTACATGGCGGTCGCACCCAACCGTTTTGCCTTTTCTTCCACTGACGCCTTAGCCGCACTCCTGACTGTCGGTCGTGCTGCACGCATTATGTTCGTCGCTTCGCACCACTTCACCCAGAAGTCTTTCAGAGTACTTGGGGAAACCGCCGCCATTCTTTCAGGAGTAGCTAACGTTGCTAGGCCCTCACTCGTTGCATCACCCAAAACTCATGTCGAAAAATATTCTCTGGGCGCTTTCATCTATTATAACGGATTGACCTTTCTTATGGCTATCCATCATTTGGCTCTGAATATTTCAACCGGAGCCGTGGAATCCATTGCCATCCTTAGAGGGTCTCCCCCTTCCCCAGAGTCAAAATTCGTCGTCAATTCACCAATCGAAGACGCTCTCCACATCTGCCTTTACCTCACCATCATACGGTGTATTGTTCGAGCCGTCTTCGTTCTCGCCAGATATTTCTGCGCTTCCCTTACCACGGTTTACTCCTTGGCGTACGCAGTCGCACGCTACATTTTGGCTGCAATTTCTGCCCACACCCCTTTCTCAGGAACAGATCGGGTTCCACTCCCTGACCATAATTCACAAGTTTTGCCAGCATCCGTCGACTATCAGCCATTGAAACTCAATGTCTCGTATAGAAAGACCCCAGCTGCAGGCTTCATCTCACAAATATGCTTACGTTTCTTCAATGGTCTCGCTCTTCGTCGAGTAATCACTAAAGCCGGCATATTTGCTATGCTTAATAAACTCGGTTACCTCTTTTACCTTCCACTAGTTTTTCGCCTGGTGTTTCTATCCCTTGTCACGAAAGGTGCGTTACTTTTTAACCCTTGACGAGGACTTCTGGAATCACGTTCAGCCTCTTCCTGAACGCCCCGCCCAGATGACACACCCTCCTCCTGTGCTGGTGTCTTGAACGCCAAAGACTACTTTCTACTCCATGGTCTCTTTACTTCAATCTACTCGGATCGTGGATCTCAGTTTACAAGTGATATGTTCCATTCCACAGTGACCTTTCTTCATGTGGATTCTCACCCTTTTGTTTACCCAACATCAGCGTTCGAATGTCTCGGTAAAAAATTGGAACGAATTGATTGAGACTGATCTTCGCCTTTACTGTCATCATAACCGAGACTGGCAGTCTCTCCTAGCCGTGGGAGAATGCTTGCTCAAGGCGCTATCTTACAAGTCAATTCAAAGGAAATCCTTGTTCAAATCGGATCGCAGATACCTCACGTGGTCAACATCCCATTTCGACTTTCCTGTTGCGATTGACTCCTATCCGTGATCCTGTGGACGCTAGATCGCATCTCTTCCGCAGCAATCGCGACCCAAATGGCTTCTTTCGATAAAGCTGAGACTTATTTTGACCAAAAACACAAGGACATTCGCTTCCAAGCTGACAAACAGGTCTAGGCCGACATGAACAGCCCAACCGGTTTTCCAGATGCTAGGAATTCCAAATTTACTGACAATATTTGTCCAAAACAAATCGACATCGAGGCTGAGGGGAATGTTAGATCCACCATAGACAGGGCCCTGTCTATGAAGGTATTATGAAGCCTCTCAGTCCGATTGTTACAATGGCCCTTGCAAACGCCGTATCACAGCCATTGGCCATCGTTGTATGAAGTACTAAGATGGCCCTTTTCGAATATTCTAGAACAATCCTTACCATTGTTCTGGTGGAGAGTTTTTTTGGTGCCACGTTCCTCTCCTTGAGGAACCATCTACGAATACAAGATTAGCCAAACGCACGTTATAAGGAAGATAACACAAACCATAATAAAATATAGGACGTAAAAAAATATACGTTCAAGATTAGACTCATAGACAAGAGTTACTGTCGAAGTCTTATATTTGTCTTATACTTGGAGAGTCGATGCCACAAGTCTATACAGGCCCATGTGCTTTCTTGAAGAGATCAATGGATTCAGAATTATAATATGGACACATATGTTAGATCCAAGATGGGTGGAATACAACCCATATAGGGATTGAGCCCACGTGCCCAGTTAAGCGGGAACCGACGCTACTACGCTCCCTTTGGGTTCACCGTTACTACGCCCATTTGGCTACCTTCCGGTAGGCTACTTAATGGCGGCCGATTCCTGTTGCTGAGGAGTCATCAACGAATATAGTTTTGATTAGGTAATAAACGTACTTACAAGAATTTAACAACATATCAATGAATAGTTTAAGTATATATGAAGATTAAAAGCATGTCTTCCATAGTCAACCCACTAAAACCGCACATTTCACTCATGATTGTGTCTGGAGGAAGCCAGGCTGTCAAATCGGGCTTTTCTTCACTCGAATTGGACTTTGGCACTGAGGGTAAATAGCCCCAAAGATTGATAAATCGGTATGACTTTAAACTAGACGATGCAAGCTCACATCTCACAGCTCACAAGCGTATAGCTTGCAGTATATCATGAAGCTATGACAAGTTCATACAATTCATTCAGTATTCATACAATTCATTCAGAAGTTCATACAGCTCATACAATATAGCAAATTAATAGTGGTTGCTCCGTAGAGTCTACAGAAAGTGTACAGAAAGTGTCTATAAGTAGTGTGTTGATGCTAATGGACGTAGAAGACAGCCTTGTTGTTGCTCTTAGAGCGCTTATGGCCATAGGCGTCGCCGTCATAGGAACGCTTGGCCGGCTGGCTATACACCGAGCCCATAAGATCGCCCGGCAGAAGGTTGGGCAGCGGAAGCGTGCTCACATAGGCAGCATGCTGCGGGTCGGAATAGATGCGAATATCCTGCGTGGTATAGTCCACGCCGTCCGCGCTCTTGGGCGTGAGAGACAGCAGCATGGGCGTGATGGGGTACTTTGGCGTGGTGGATCCTCCAGACTGCAAAGGCGTGCAGTTGACGTTGGACGAAGGGTGCCAGCGGGGAGCCTGGGTATGGGCACCTGCTGGAACCTGTGCATGAGGTGCGTGGTGAGAAGATTGCGCGGAAACTGGCAGCTGCAGCTTCTGGAGCGCTTCCTTATGGGCCAAATGTTTCCAGGTAAAGCTCACCAACACCTTCATAAGCAGCAAGAAGCGCGAGTCCTCATTGAAGTATTTGGCCTTCAAAGAAGGAGGAGGACATTTCAAGACCTTGATGAGCAACGCAAAGGCCAGGTCAAAGGCCAGGTCCAGGAGAATGGGGTCAGTGCTATGTGAATCGTAGATCATCAGCAAAAGTGAAGCCATTCCGCTGGCCTTACACACATCGAGAACCATACACGCAATTGCAAAGGCCACCAAAGCAATCTGAGGCGTGGTATAGTTGAAGTAGATGTTCGGGTAGAACTGGATGAGCTCACAGATATAGATGGCGAGGATCTTGATGTCGTTACAGGTTTTGTGGGGGCTTTTAGAACCAGCTAAAAGCCGGGACAGCGCAAGGGAGTGGATGTAGAAGTCGATGAACAGATCAAAAGTGGGTGCGTCCACCAACCACAGGAACAGCTTGAGTACATGGTTCTCCATCTCCAAAAAGAGCTTCTTATCGTAGCAATGGCAGCAGTACTTGCATAAATCGGACAATTGAGGAATGCGGTACTTGGAGTCCAAGTTCTTGCAGGCGATCCAGAGCGCCGTTAAGCCTAAAAGCTGATAGTGTTGTTTCTTGACTATACGGACCAGGCAATACCGGTCAATGATGTTGACGGTCAATGGAAAGGTGGATTTGGATAAGTTGAGCTTGTTGATGACATCCATCAAGAAATCTAGGAGCACGGGCCGCATGCGCAAATTGATTTCCGGCTGCTGCTGGATGAGTGAGAGGTTAGGTCTTGTTTTGCGGTCCAACTCAAATAAATGGTTGTACATATCCAACTTGTATTCATCCACCTGCTTCTTGTGCGCATTGTACTCTCCGAGTTGCACCTTGATATTGGACGCTTTGAAGGACGCTTGCGAGAGACGAACATGATGCAAGATGTCGGGCGAGTGGTCCATGGTTAGGCGATGCAGAGTCTATAGGGTCTTGGCGATGCGTCTAGGCAGATTTTGGAGCTTGCACCGGGGTCATAGGAATATATGGGGGTGGATGGGGCGGTGAAAGAGGTTTGGAGGGGTTGGTCTAGGCTAGATAGTCTAGGGCTAGATTCTAGATGCAAAAGAGCGGGATGACAAGAGGGCCGCTTATGGTGGTGGGGAGGGTCTCTCAAGTGAATGGAGACAATGAGGGTAGAGAGAAGAGGGAAAGAATGCTAGAGGGTGGAACAGAATGATCAAATGCCTGGGGTCGGAAGCGAAAAGTCGAAAGGGGCCCGATGATAAAAAATCCAAAAAAAAGCTGCTAGGGGAATGACAAACTATATATGCCGACTTTGAGAATTTCGAAGTAGATTCTGCTTCTCCCAATTTGTGAGAGCCACTCTGGACGCGGCCTGCGTGCGGTATGCGCGCTCCATGCAACTCTGGCGCACTATAAGAGTGTCACATTAAAGGAGGTGGTTGCATGGGGGACCTACCCTCGGAATTCACCCTTGCCCGCTTTGGGAATAACTAGATCTGAGACATTTTTCTATACAGAACCGCGACATTTCTCGTCCGGCCGCCATATCCTGTGCACTCCCTTCCCTCTGCCCTCTCCTTCCCCCTATACACTACGCGATTGGTTATAAATAGCCTGCTAACCTTTAAATCCTGAGCGACCCTGGCCGTTAAATCCTCGCTACTCGCCCGTGTTTGGTCTGCAGTTAGTTTGTAATTTTTGGCCGGGTCCCTTTCCTGGCCTCGTATCTTCTACTATATGGCTCTTGGCTCTGTGTGGAGTTGAAGACGTACTTCTTTAAACGCATATCAAGGCACGCTGTGAGATGTGCCACTTACAACGCACGCCAACGACACTTCGCACAATCACCCTGTCACCGCCCGCCAGAAACGGGACTTTTTCTTCCTCCTCCGGCGTCGTGCCTATCACTACAATCAGCGGATTTCGGGCTGAGGCTATCATAACCAATGTATTCAAATTCTCATGCATCGCAATTTTATCCCCAGCGACGGCAAAGAATGTGTTCCTGCACACCGCGTTACCAAGCAATTGCATTCACCTCTACAATCTCCGCCAGATACCAATCCCAGGGTAACGCAACGATGCGCATACGCAGAAAACCGAAGATTCTTAGCTGCGCCCTATTCGACAGTAACAAGCTTGCACACATCCTTTGCACCCCAGTCCTGCCACCCAATGCCCTCCCCACCTCAAAAGGCCACCTCTCCTTCTCCCATATCATGAGCACCTAATGGTCGGCGTAGAATCCGCTTATTTTTTTAAGATTCGCCGACGGTGTCCCTACGCGGCAGCTGAACAAATGGTGTCCAAAAGCTTAATCCCGCGGCACACTTTTTTTTTTTCTTTTTTTTTCTGATTTTTTGCGACACCGCAGTACCCTACTGCAACGATACAGGCTCGTTCCAAAGTCACTGGCAAAGTGAAATATAAGTTTGTCTTCGTAAATACAGCACCTCAAGGTAGTGAAATATGTAGCTTCCATAGCGAAAAAAAAAAACTGTTTTAGCCTTATACTCCACGATGCCGTAGTACACCATCACCAAGCATCCCCTAAATAGGCAGGTGGTTACGATGACGCTCCTGTTCAATGCCTTTGTTTCTCCGGGTCTATAGACCAAACGACTAAACGACAAATGAACCAATAGATCAATAGATCAATAACCCAATACCCCAGTAGATCAATAGATAAATAACCCAGTAGATCAATAGATAATAACCCAGTAGATCAATAGATAAATAACCCAATACCCCAGTAGATTAATAACCCAATAGATCAATAGACCAATAGATCAATAGACAGGAGACCAATAGACCAATAGACCAATAGACCAATACACTAAATATTCCCAGTTACCCGCGCACACAAAATTAGCGGACTATCTCGAACTCCTTTTCTCACACGATTCTCTGGCTCCATTCCCTGTCTCCCCTCCTGAAATCCAAGTCAAGTCAAGTGCAGACGCCCGTCACTCTCACCGCAGACGCAAGATACAGCTGCTGCCCTTCCGGGCCTCCTGCGTAGCGCATAAGACAGCAAGCGCGCAATGGAGCCCCGCGCGAGGCGTGCGCGGCCCGAATTTCAAGTACAATTTTAACCTCCTCCTCTTCTCTCCACCTGTTTCTGACATGTCTGCCCACGTGCCCCCGATTTCACTACCGGCAGAGGAAACGATGGAAGAGCTCTTGGCTCGCCACCGCAAGCAACAGAAGGATTTGATTTCTCAGATCACGGCGCTTAAAAAACAGGCCCTGAAGAAGACCCGCAAGGCCGTCAACTCCAGATGTGCTCAAATGCAAACTGATTTAGATGCCAAACAAGCCCGTGAGGTTGCTGAGTGTCGAGGTGAATCTGTGGAGGCGGAGGTTGAAATTTCGCCGGAAGAATTGCTCGAACGGATGAACTTGGACACTTCCAATGCGGAACCAGCCGAAATTGCCTCCGAAACTCCTGAAATCACAGATCCTGTGGTGCCAAGGAAGAGAAACAGAGCCAAGGAACGTATCGCCCGGCGCCAGGCGCAATTCGACCAGATCCAGGCAGAAGCCCGCGCAGAGGCGGCAGATTCCGTGGATTACCGTGCCATTGAGGCGGAAACCATGGCCAATTTGCTACGGTCCATGGGCTATGAGTTGCATGAGATCCAGCCGGATGGACACTGTCTTTTCCTGTCTTTGGAGGACCAGTTGCGCCTTCGCCACGGCTTAGAAGACCTAGATGTGGCGCAGCTACGGTGCCAGGCGGCCCTGCACATGCGCGCCCACCCGGATGCCTATATACCGTACTTGTTTGACCAGGACACCATGGAGCTCCGTGATATTAACGACTATACGACCGAGCTCGAAAGCACGGCTATGTGGGGCTCGGATATGGAGCTAGCGGCATTATCCGCGGTGTACGGGTGTCCTATCAAGGTGCTTGTGGCTGGTAGTGCGCCCATCACTTTCAACCCTGAAGGCACCCAACCCACGCTAGTGGTGGCTTATTATAAGCACTCGTACGGATTGGGAGAGCATTACAATTCCTGTCGGTAAAAAAAAACAATTATATAGATATGATATTACGAATGTATGGGATGCGAAAGACGTGGCGCGGCTTGCATCAGAAACCATGCAACTCGCCACGTCTTTTATGCACAGATGGCTTCAATCTCGTATATTTACGCGTTCTTCCTGCACACCCCCACAGCGAATGTTCTGTGCATGTGCGCGGTAGGATTTTCGCTCTCGCAATTAATTCTCCGAATACATGTGGCTACAACTACTACGTAGCCCGCCTCTAGGCGCGGCAGGGCTTAAGATGATTGCTATTGCAGTATGCATGAAATTTTTAAGCTTCCGATGTCTCACTTTCGGCGCCTGGTAATGCAGGTGCCCGTAAAAACGTTTCATATTACGCCATTCTCCAAGACTTTTCTTCGACGTTGGGCCAATGACTGAGCTTCTTCGCTGAGCAGTTGTTTCAGACTCATGAAATTTTGCAATACGCTACTCTCAATGCTCGCGCATGCAAGCACTTAAAAAAGGCTTGCAGCTATAGATGCCATAGACTCAATTGCCCATCTTCAAATCGGATCTGGTAACGTATGTACTAAAACCCACTGATTTGGGATACACTTCGCTCGTGTCAGGAGATCCCCATAGGTAACTTTATCATTTACCATACAAGGAGCTTCATGCATGCACACGCACTGCGACTCAATATGCACGCTCACTCAAATTTTGTTCTTCGTCTGCATATAAGGCGGCTCGTCGACGTTTGGCCGAATCAGGGTCTGCCTTTGATTTCAGCCAAGATCTTATCCTGTGGTAGAAATTGTAGATCTTATTTCAGAGCTCTCAGAAACAGCTTAGAGGCAGGAATTGAGTAGCTAAGAAATATTCTCTCCACATAAGCTTGGCATAAAGGGGTGCTTCGCACTCATCGAGGGCCTGCAAGGTGTTCTCCGATACACATATGGATGAGTTCCGGTCGCAGTGGTGAGTTCCGGCCGCGCTCACGAGTTCCGGTGGTGCGTGAGTTCCGGCCGCATTAATGAAATTCGGGCCACACTGATGAGCTTCGGCCGCACCCTTTCCGAGCCTCGGTTGTCCTCGTATGACAACACCACACCACACTATCCCTGCAGAAACTTCAACAGGCTTAATCTCATCAATATCCGAACTTACCGAACCTTCCCCTTCAGGATAGTCAAGCTCGGCCTACCGTAATATCCATAAATACCGTTTCGGCCGCACCCTCGGAATTCGAGCTTAAGGGTACAGCCACGACTAATTTTAGCGCCCGCAGACATGGACTGATCGGCCACACCAAACCCCCGGAGGTTTCTAAATCTTTAACTCTAAGGTTTTAAACTTCAGTTTCCGGATTTCGGATTTCCCCAAATGGAAGTACCGGCAACAACATCATCTCTCATTTGACTTTTCCAGGGGAACCTCTTGCTTTTAATGCGCAGGCATGGAGAGTACACATCCTTAAACAGCAGTAGGCAAGTGTCCTCAATCTGGACATGCACGCGCATGCACTCAAGGTCTCCTGGTGTCCATTGATAAGTGACAGATCCAAGAGGGTTACAGCAGGGGTGGGTACGGTAATACGAGGGATGAAGCTCAGTGGAACTGGTCTTGACAAATACAAGAGCCGAGGAAAGTGCCGTGGTTAAGTTGATTGAGCATTGGCAGGTTTCGTGTTCATGGCGTTTAAAGTTAAGACCACTATATATGTGCGACGACTAAATGGAGTCGGCGACTTTGGAAGCAAAAAGTGCCGCGAGCTCCGGATCCGGTGACAACGTTTTGGAGACCGGAGTCCGGTCTGCACATAGACGGAGTCAATGCCTTGAAAGATACTATTAAACGAAAATCAGTTTGCAAATATGGTCATTTCGGAAAGCTTAAGGTAGAATATCCACCAAAAGGGAAAGTACCCCTAAATGTAGAGCGCGCCGGTGGCATGAGCCCTAGGTTGCGTGCATATAAGGCCCAGAATGTCGTCCGAGTTTCATTACTCGCAGCTCAGCGCGCTTATGCTCTTTTACCGAAATGGCGATGTCGCATTGACGACATTTTGGAAAGCATACGCGTGGCTCCTAAACGGGGTTAACATTTCCTCAATGCGTTCGGAATCTTGTAGCCTGTTCCCGTAGCACATGCTTGGGAATGTAGAAAACCCATCATTCCGATTTCCGACCGGGTAGGATTCGACGACATTTGGCTATACATGGTAGACATGCCTCGGGACACCCTCGGATGGCCCTCGGTCTTCGCACTTTGAGGCCACAAAATCCGGGGGCCGTGCGCCTGTCATGGGTTATTAACAAGGAGTTATAACACGGCGTCGGGGGTCACGTGACATGCACCAATGCCAGCTCGATTCGGGTATATCGTGGGGGACCAAATTAGCGTTTTGGGACTGGATCCGGAGAAATTTAGACTACTACGGGAAAGGGGTGTGCGCAGGCGAGGCACGTGGGCCCTCGGAAAGGAAAGGCTAAACTGAAATATGGCTGAAACCGATTTTGCAGGGCATCCATGTCTTGGCCAACTACCCTCGTATCTCGAGCTTATCGGCGTTGCCAGTATCTGCACGATCGTAGCGAAATTTGGGCATGTCAATTGCGGGTACTGTGTGCAGGTCGATGTTGTGGGGCAGGGTATATTTACCCGTGTTGTGAGCCCTGCACCGGGCATCACTACTCGATTGAGAGGTCACATGTTCTGCACCTCGACTTTTTTCATTTGAAGGTTCACAACTTCCGAAAAAAGATGCTATGTGCAGGATTCCGTAAGAAAAAAAATAGCATCTTCTCTCGTTGTAACGCCAGCGCACATACAGGGCAGTGTGGCTAAGGCTTTTGGTATGGTTTAAAGTTTGGGGAATGTTTGATCCATGTTTCACAAGTGTTTGATCCATGTTTCATATTGGTTTCACCCCTGTTTGATTCGTGTTTCAGCATTGTTTCATCTCTGTTTCAGGCTATTGATAGCGTAAAACGGCGTTTGATAATAGCCCTTCAGTGGGACATTGTGTTTCGTTGTATTCCACTTTGTTTTAAGGTGTTTCACAGTGACCGCATGGCAGGCGTTTCTAAATTCTGTCCTGTGATCACTTGTAGCCGGCATGCGGTTGTGTGCAGGACACAATGGTCAGCCAACAATGGCTTCAATGCCTCGTCTGGGTGTCACAATAAGCGCTAGGTTCAGGGGTGCGACATTTTTGCTGTGCCGTATCGGGGTGATGAGAGTACCTCGGTAAAAGTACCCTCGTTATTCGCTGAGCCCTCGTCATTCATTCGGCTCTTGTCATTATTAAATAGGCTTTAAGGTGGGGTGCCATCGTATATGTAACGTAGTATTAACCTAACCTCGGTTGTTCCTCCTGACGGTGACTCTCGGCTTGGGGTACCCCCGTATGGTGGTTAAGACGCCACCCTCGTTTTAGCTTCCCTCGTTTTAACTACCCTCGTCTTAAATTTACCCACGTGTTAAAGTACTCTCGTCTATCTTAACGTACCTGGTCGTTACTAACGTAGCCTCGTCTTTAATTACGTCACCCGCTTCGTTAAAAACTTGCTTGGCTTTCCCCAATAGGATAATGGATGCTCCTGGTACGTTCAAAGAATGACGAATAATGTCGCTTTAGCCGGGCGCTTACGTGAACCCCCGGAATATGTTCCAAGCTGTGAGGCGAAGTACATAACAAGTGATTCCGCGGACCCCTCCACACCGGATCTGGCCTTGTCCTCCCCATTCCGGCCCCTACAGTATCGGTGCCGCGCCGCCAAGCTTCTGGCTCTGCGTTAGCGATCTTTCGCTTAGTGTACATGAGCGGCAATTTTTGCAGCAACATACGATCTTGAAACACTTCTGTGACCTGCCACGGTCGCGTGCCCTGGACCCTCCACAATCAGCCAATGCCTGCCTATACATAAGTCAACATATCCAATGTCTTGATCACCTGATCAAGCTTCCAAAACGACTCCTTCAATGCATTGTGTCACATGATGTTTCAGATGCCGGAGGTACGGGTGGCCTAGAAGGCGGTCGGTGGGTGCGAAAGCAGTCGTATTCCTGTACATCGGAGGGATGGCCTGCATATATCCCAGGGGCTGAATTCCATACCAAACAATCTACCGGTATACCCAGCCGGTTTAAATCCGTTGGACCCTCGGATCTGAAATGAGTTCTGTGGCGCTAAGCTGAATATCCTCGGCACTGCGGTATCTGTGGGAGCTAGCCTTGCGTGGCTTGTGCGCAGGATAACAGCTTGTGCCTTTAAATAGCTTGCATGGCCAATTCCGAGGGTAGTATCAATGCAGAGAACATTCCAGGCATGCACCAGCTGCTGATTCCGGCCCCACAGCCAAGAAGAACTATGCTACATGTCAAACGCATCCCGACGCCTTACTAAGGATCACAACCACAGCCCCGTTGTTGTCGCGAAAGGTGCACATCACTGTACGAAGCGATTTTTTCTTGATGCGAATCAATGGTGCACGGGCCTGGATAGTAGTGGTGCACGGGTCTTTTGCGGAGAGATGTAGTGGTGCGCGCATGTCAAATACTCATCACCGATCTTACCTCATTCCCTCCATACACACAAAATGGGATGGTTCTGGGCAGATGCCAGCAGCAGCGCCAAATTAAACAAAGCACTTACAGCGGTATCTGAAACAAAAGCAGCAGCATGTCCTGTGGACCATACATCGTTCCTGCAAGGAGCTGCGTGTCCCGTCCGGCCCTCAAACACCGATGAAACAGAGGTGTTGAACCCCCTCAACAACATGCCCATGGCCATATCCTCCGAAAGAGCCCCCGGGCAGAAAGTCATTCTTTCCACGCAAAGAACCGTCTCGTCCATTCCCCGAGGAGAGTCCCCCCAGGCCGGAAACTGGGAGTACCCGCTGCCGCAGCAAATGTTAAACGCCATGTTGAAAAAAGGCAAAGGTCAAGGGATCGACGAGGAGGCCGTGGAGTCCATGGTGGATGTGCACAATTTTTTAAATGAAGGAGCATGGCAGCAAATCCTAGATTGGGAGCAGAAGTATACTCAGGAAACCAAGATCGAACCCCGCTTGGAGAAGTTCACGGGAAGACCTCAAGATCTCTCGCCACGGGCACAAATGTACCTCTTTTTGGGCCGTTTTTTCCCCGAAACTTTCAACACGCAGCCCCCCTTCGACCGTCATGATTGGACGGTGTTAAGGTCTCAAGGAAATGGCCGTGGTTGGGAAAAGGTCCGTTATGTCATCGACTACTACTCTGCTCCAGACGACGAGGAGACGGGCATGCCTGCATTTATGTTGGACACGAGGCCTGCACTTGAGTCGGTTTCGGCAGCATATGATCGGTTCGATCGCTGGTTCTTTCCCTTGTGGAGAAAGGCAATGGGCGAGGTGCAGTAGGGGAGATAACACTGAGGGGAGATTTCTAGGGTAAGAGTCTAGTGATTTTCTGAGTTCGGGATGGGAGTCTTAGAGGTGGCATTCCTAAGGATTTTCTAGGGACGATAGTCTCAGCAATTTCTTGAGACTGATTCCTAAAGAATTTTAGAGATGTCTTAGGAAATTCATAGGATCATTAGCCTTTAGATGGCACGGGAATGTCCTAGTGATAATATTCATTGCTCTAGTGATGATAGTCTTGGCGACTTTCTGGTAATATCCTGGATATGGAAGGGATCTCCTGATTTTCTAGACATGAGAGGTCCTGATGGTCTTGAAGTTATTAGTTCTGGTAATTTTCTGGAAACTTCGTCCTGAGAATTTCTTAGAGATACGATTTGCAGAAATAGGAACCTATGGATTCATTTCTAGAGATGACGATAGTTCAGGGAGTGTCCCAGAGGAATAATCCAAGAAAATGTTAAAGATTGCATAGGGGTTTTCTGAAGACGCCCTAGATTCCTAAAGGTGAAAGTTCGATCAGATGGTAGTCTTGGGAATGTTGTGAATGTCCTAATCTCCGAAAGAGGGTAGTCGTGGCAATTTTCCTGTTAGTCCTAGACTTGTCCTGAAGTTGTTCTTCCTAAAAGTTTTGCCCTAAAGATTTGTCCTAGAGTTGTGACAGTGGAAGCCAAAATGGCATTGTTGGGGTTGGAGGCCGGTGTTGGAGTTGTGTTGGGATGATGTTGAGTCGTGGTAGAGATGTAGATCTTTTTGTTCATAGCCATTGACCGTAGTCCCACTAGAAACTATATATCAGTATTTATTACCCATAGTAGTTGTGGACATATGATGTGAAAGATCTGATTCCCTATTCGATCAGTAGTAGGACATGGATGCCGAGACAGGTTTATGTCTTCAGCCTAGTTATATCTTTCTCCTGATATGTACACTAAGAGGATTTCTTCTCTGCTATATATTGGTCAACTTCTCTCCACTAGGATCCTTTCCTATTCAGCGAATACCAAAATGTACACTTGTATAGAGCTTATTGGGTCCTCTCATTAAGTCATTGGTAGCACTCTGGTTGCCTTTCTCAATGACTAGGAAACTATCCCAGTTACAGAAAAGTTGAGTCTGAACACAAAAGGAGAGAATTCTTTATAGTCAAGTGAAAGAAACAGACATAAGAAATATTGGGAG